>JBBMKC010098382.1:0-16681 GCA_037834085.1 Bipalium vagum | reverse complement strand
AATACACTTGTTTTTCTTTATCGAGGACCTCTGAGCCTAAGAGCGAGAGGATTTTTATAATTAATAAATATAATTAACAAAATCATTTTTGATATTGAAAAAGTAAATCGGTCAGAATTGTCTCATTCACTGTACTTTGATATCGATTTAAATAAAAGTATTGAATTAAAAATTTGTTTTCTCAGTGAATTTTAATTAAAGACGAACACGCACAAAAGCAACCTTCAACCGTTGAGACCTAAGTCATATACACGCTCCGACCTTTAACATCCTTACTATCTATCAACTTAGGATCTTAACATGTTTTTAAATAGCCGAAGCGTATTTATGATTACCTTTTATTATTTCCAGCTTAACTTCTCGATGCGAAGTTAATTGCGAATGGAATGAGAAAACCAAGGGCTTATATACTCTTGATTTTCACATTCTTTGATCTCTTGATTTGTTAAAATAAAACTTTCCATTAATAGAGTAATATGTGGGTTTTTGCTTTTTTAGGAAAGTTCTTATATTATACAACTTACTAAATATATCCACCCACATACATTAATATGTAATCTTATTAATGTATTTTAGTAAGTTTTATTTTCTGAATCATTATTATTCATTTTAATTATTTTTACCAATTTTGTGAGTTCAGTTTAAATTAATTTCAACTCACAATTTATATTATTATTATATTTATTTGTATTTATTAAAAACGAATGTATAATTTAAATATTATTATTTTTTATAAAATATAAAATAACACATAAAATTACACAAGAGGTCCATAATAAAAGGAAAGTAAGCCTAACAAGGTTTTTTCATGCAAATTCACAAAAATTAATAAATTTTTACATGTCAATAAGGAGCTGTGGCAATCATTGTCCATCAGCTCTTAGTTGGTTTGTTGTGGTTCCGGCTCCTTCGTGATTTCTGTTTTTGGATTGTTCACGGGTGTAGAGAATGCTGAGACCTCTTTTCTATAGATCCTAGCATATTTATATATATATAATTTTTATAAATTTAACTAATGATATATAATTTTTTATAAAAATTACGCAAGGCTCCCATGTAATCGAAAATTTTTGATTTCTTTTCCTGAACTTCTTGTAAAATTTAAAATCATTTTTTGGGTGTAAATGGATTTGGTTACTTTTATGGTTTTTACTTTCTCTTGGACTTTTTATCTTTATTTTTTTGAAATGAACAAGTCCAAATTCTTGGTTTTAATGTAGTCTCTGTCAATTCCTTATGTTAGTTACTGAAAATTTTGACAAGGGCTGGGGTTGCTTCTTTTTTCTCATTCATTTTTTTTCTTTTCATGTTAAGATTTCCATTTTATTAATTTTTGTCTCAGATTTTTGGTTATAACTTAATAACTGAAAAAAGATTTTTGCCCTTCAAAGAACTGAGTATTTGTAAATACTGGTGTTATCTTGCCTGTATTCCAATTTTATAAGTAGAATTGAACCATATTGTGAATAACTCTGTCATCCGTTAATCATTGAAACTACGAGGACCTAGAAAAATAGGCTTCATCTGTGCTATGTCCGGTTCATTTATGTGTTCTTTAATTGGACGAATATATTTTCCTTAACACTGTATGGTATCCGACATTTTTTGCCTAACAGCTGAATATATTGGAGTTTGATACAGATATACTTGTACTTGTTAAATTTATAACGAGTAGTAAGAAATCAAACTTTTAGTTGATATCTTTCTCATCACTAATGGCTGGTGTTAATGAAAAAATAATCAGTTCGACAATAAAACTTGTGGAGCCTCCCACAATAAATATTTATTTCTTTTTAGTGATCCCATAAGAAAATTTTTCTTTATGATTTGTTGCAAATTTCAATCTGTTTGTACAGTTCTGATATTTAAAATTATATCTAGACTCTGGAAATTCTTATTCTTTGTAACTTGGAAAATAAGAAACCTAAATTTTGGTTTATTTCATCAACATTAATTTCAGTCAGGTTTGATTAAGACTAATGATCTGCTTCAGGAAACGATTTCTTTATATACATTCAAAAATAGTTACACTATTATTTTTAAATTATATTTTTAAGAATTCTGAGTTTTCATTTAATTTCAATACTTAACATTAATTAAAATTTTAAAATCTTAATTGATTTAATGAACAATTTTGGATATTCTTTCCCTTAAAAATCACTTCGGATATTAAATTTATATTACTATCTGACCCGAGGTGACTTCTCTTTTTACAGTTTTTCAATACTGATTATTCCTTAATTTTATTTTATAGAAAACATTAATTTTGATAATACAATCTCTACATTCTCATATATTATTAAAAAAATAAGAAGAAAGACAAAACCAATTTATTTATTAAAAAATATCTCAGTATTGATATTTAATCATTATTTATTATTTTATTGTAAGTGTTATCCAATTCCGGGCAGAGAGTCGGATTTTCTTTCGTTCCAGACAAAAGACTCTTTTTGAATCTAATCACGATCTCCTGCAAGGCTGATTTCGTGCTGTGCTCCACATTCTCACAACAAGCCTACAAGGACAAAGCAAAAGAAAAATCAATAAATCGATAATTAAAGAATCATTACTTTATAAACTGTTTCATCGATCACATCACCATTGGACGACGATTGCTGGGCGACAATTTTCTTCCTCAAATTCAATGACATGTGCACCAAATCGATGATGCGTCGTTCACTGTTGATTCGCAGTTGGTTTTCTTTGGCTCGATATCCATTGATGAGAACGGCCAAAACGGATTTACAGTACAAATCGACGTTCGACCCATGTTCGTCGTTCCAGGCCAAAAATCCACAAATATCGATCATCAATTCGTTGATTTCCATCGAAGAGTTTTTCATTCCCTAAAATCCAAAAATTAAGAGAAAATATCGATCAATATTGTCAAACTTAGATTAGAATTATTATTAAATGGATTTTAATTAATAGTCAATTAATTAATTGATTATAGAAATTATTGGTTTTTCTTATTATATTGAAAATTGCAATTGTTACTGATTTATATATAATATTATTATTGATTAACTGTTTTCCACTTACATTTTGTAACAATGGTAATAGTGTCGCGACCCGCTCTGTGTCTCGAACTCTAATCAGGTAGGATAATGCAAATCCCAAAGCCCGATAACCGGCCGTTGCAATGAAAACTTTATTGCTAAGACAAAATTCGTTTAGTGCTTTGGTTACGGAATCGGTAACATCTATTGGACATTGGGGAGCGAATATTTTCGATGAAGCCGATTTTAAAAGAGTGATGAGGCAAACGGCCAAGCTGTGACAGTTGAGTACACTTGTATCTGGACGGGAGGAAGAGGTAGGTGTAATGGAAGAGTGAGAGGAATAGAGATTAAAATTTGGAAATAAATGAAAAAAGATATTGATTACTTTTACGGAACACGGAGACGATCTCGTTGCTTATTGTGTCATCGTCCGTCAAATGGGACAGAGCGATACCCATGCATGTTGCTGCACCGATTCGTGAATGGTCGTCTTTGTCACCGATTTTCGATTTGAAAACATCGATTATGATCTTCAGAGATTCGGTTGATACACGCGACCCTGCGCTTTCCAACGAGAACCGAACTGCTTCCATTCCCGTTAATCTTAGGACAAATTAATTATTTATTTTGTAATGAAAATATTATTACAAGTAATAGTGATAATAAAAAAAATAATTAATAAAATGATTATTTCAATAATATATAGAGCTTTACTTGTATTGACTGCTCTCTTCGCCAAATTCTCGATTGACCATTTCTAAGAAAAATTGATCCGGCTTGCCAATGATTACGGCCAGTTTCGATTGTGCAATTGCTGATTTGTAGCGCAACTGTTGGCTTGGATCAGAGAGACATTTGACGAAAATCGTCTGCATTTGAGGAGCGAACATTTTAATTTGACCAGGACACTGTTAGGAAGAGATAAACAAAAACGATGAACTCAAATCAATACGAAACAACTCACTTTAACAATTAATTTTCCCAATGACGAGACAATAAATCCTTTCGTTGTGGAACTGTGTCGTTCTGTCATCGACCGGATCAATAATCCGGTGATTTTAACCGCTGCCTTCGCCAAAACAACTGTATCGGTAACGGAAATCAAATCATCTGTAGCACTGGCCGCAACCTCTTTCAGTTCAGCGCGACCATTGACTAGTGCCTCTCGGTACAGCTCGATAAAGGGGCCAATTCCTTTGTCGACTAAGCAGAAAGCCGGGATTAGCAATTCATTGTCCGTTGCTAATGATGAAGGTGACAAAGACAGTGATAACGACGATGGGTTTGAGGAGCTAGAGGATAGTGCAGAAATCGATCTTGATTTCTCGCGGATTACCATCAAGACCGAATCACGAACGTCGCGTACAAATTCCGTATTATTCTGGTCCAGAGTCGTAATTACTTGAGCAACGCAATCGAAAGACGATTCCAATATCATTTGGTTATCGGACAAAAATAGTTTGACAACGGAACGGATGATCAACGGGATGTAACTCATCAACGACTTGTTGGTGACCAGGGATTCGGACCCAGTACACTTGACATATTGAGTCATTATTTTCAGAGCTGCAACCACCTCATTAGTCGATTTGTGATTGGTAACGGCTGCAGTCAGGTCTTTGAGAATAATCTGGGTCACCTGGGGATCATCCATGGCCAGTATCACTTCGCAGCAGTTGTTCACCTCCTCAGTCTCAGTCTCTCTGTCACCAATGACATTGGTCAAAGCTTGCAACAATGCCGGCAACACGGTGACGATATGGCGTGCCAAAATGTCGCCGGCCACTTTTGCCAACTTGGAAAATGCTTTCGTGTTCACTGTAGGATGAGTGAGCTAAAACAGCGACAGAAATGAAACGAGATCAATAAACATGAACGTTTTTATAAATCTTTACCTTGGGAATGAGTGATGGGATTACGATTCGACCTTTGAATGAAACCAGAGTGCACAGGCCGTTTAATGCATTGTCAGATTCGACTGGATCTTCTAATTTATCAACCAAATCCGGAATGACAATGTCGACAATTTTCACTCCCACAACAGAATGCAACAGTTCAAAGATTTCTCCAGCCATCTCTCTAACTTGAATGTCTTCATTGATCATACAATTTTTGAAAGTTGGGAGAATTTTGTCCATGTAATTAACGATCTGTCCATATTAATATAGATGTCAATAGATTTTATTATTATTTATAAAACTATTATTGATTAATTTATAACACTGTTATTATTATTGATTTATATTATCATATGAAAAAAATAATATCAAAGTGGGTCTTACCTGATCGCGGGGACTTGCTTTCAAAATTTCACTGATCGCCGTACAAATTCCAATATTCTCACCGGCGGACTGGCACTTGTCAAGTCCGGCTTCCAAATGACCAAAAATGTCTGGCAGAATGCGCTCGCCCAACTTTTTCACGACGTCTCCCAATGTTTTCGTGCACATAATCCGACTGTCGACATTTGTGTCGGCCATGCAATCGAGAATAATATCCATCAAGTCCTTCATGATCCAGCGCAAGCACCGAGCCGTATTGACGACCATCAATTTCCAAATGTGTGTGGCGGCCTGTTTCACCAATAAAGCAATGTCCATTCGGCAGATGTAAATCTTGGCCAGCACTCGCATGTATGTATCCTGGCCCAGATTGTCGACTAAAATGTCCTGTGAGCTGCTCTGCGCGAAGGATTCGTCTTCGCCGCCACCCGATGTTGTTCCTTTGCCACTGATTCCGGTCAACTTGAAAAACAATTCGGCCAACAATCGAATACTGGAATATCGGATACGCCAATTGGGATCGAACAAGCCCAATTCCAAATTCGGTAGCATCGTATCGATTGCGATATGAGAGTAAATTTCGATGATTCCCTGTCCAGCATTGAGTGCCGTTTCTCGAATAAATTCCACTTCATCGGATAACGCCTTAAGTAAAAAAAATAAGTATATAATTCTTTTAATTATAGAATTCTAATTATATAATTCTTCTATTTATAATTGATTTTCATTTTCGATTGATATTATCGATTGTTACTAGAAAAAACCAAAATCAAACCTGAAGAATCGGTGGTAAAATCAATTCCACGTAACCAGCGAATTGATCTTGGAACAGTCTCGGCAAGTAAATGTATAACATTAAATAACCGTCACGAACGTGTGCCAACAGTTTTTGGTTGCGACTGTTCTCCAGAATGTCGGGCATAAACTTATCCAAATGACCGATGCCTTTATGGACAAGCACTTCACTCAGTCCCTGTGCAGCACCAGATCGATTGACACCACTCGTTTCGTCTTTCAACGTTTCCATGAGCCAGCACATCAACTCTTCGTACACATCCGGTTTCATCACCTTGGCAATGGTTCCCAGCGCTTTACTAGCAACAGCACGCACTCCGGGATCTGGATCAACCAGACAACTTTTCAAGCCAGGAAACAGACTGCTACAATATGGTTGCAAATCCTGAAGAAATATAAAATAAGAAACTATCTATTATTGATTTCTTTCTGTGTAACTGACCTTGTCATCCGTTAACGAATGAAGATTTCCGATAATTTGCGCTGCTTTTCGTTTCGTGTCACTACGACGTTCTTTGAAAGATCGGGCCACCATTGACATGATGAGTGCTAAACTGGCAGCGTCGACCTGATGGATGAACTTCGTATCGATTAATGCTGTCAACCCTTCATTGGTCTTCTTGTTCGGTTCACAAAGAGCATCGATCAAAATCGGAACGATAACTACAAGTCCAAAGAAATCAATCATGAAATGGAATTATCAATCGATCATCAATCGAAAAACAAACACGCTACCTTGCACTTCTTTGTTACTGATTACCGAGCCAATTTCTCTCAGAGCCTGGCGACCTGCTTTGATAACATTTGGATGTGAGTCAGACAATATGGATAAGATTTTCGGCACAATTGTCGGCAAACAATTTGACAATTGTCTTGGAGCACAATGGGCCATCGATCCAAGCAGTTCAACAGACACTAGAAACGATTTAAAATGAATATATATATTAATTATCGATTATCATTTTTATTGTATTTTAGTATTGATTATTTTCATATATAAACAATTATTATTGAATATATAAATATATAAAACCTGTTTTCGTTCTCCATTGATTTGTATCGAGACCAGCCAGCAGCGGATTGAGAACGAGCTTGACACCGGGGGCGGAAAGGTTGCTCATGAGCATTTTTGCCGTTCTGTCTGCTGTCTATAAAACAAGTATTATTCCATTGATTTATTGAAAAATAAACTTAAAAGTACATACTTGTCGAACAAGATTACTTTGATCGGCAAACGATTCCTGGAGATATTTCAGAATACCCGGCACATAAGCTTCGAACATTTTGTTCATTTTAGCGCTGATTTGTTCAAACGTAAACAAGGCAACTGTTACGACGAATAAATAATGATTTTAAAAAAATCTGCTAAATATTGATTTTACTTTCGCGATGTTTTTCGTTCTGTTTGTTTTGAATGGCCTCAATCAACATGTCGTATATTTTAAAGGACTTCAGTTTCGTTATTCCGATAGCTTTGATCATACCGGCTATTCCGTAAGCGGCACCTTTTCGTTCAGCCTCAACGTCAGAATTGAGCAACACTTGCATTAGACTGTTGCATATTTCCAATTGCTTTTCTTCACTGAACGCCTTCATTAACGGATCAAAAGTATCACTGACGGCTCGTTGCACCTGATCGTTATTATTATCATATCAATTTTATAATAAAAGATTTAAAAATTATCATTAAGAATAATAATTATTATTATTTAACTAATATATTAGAACTGATTTATCAATTAACAATTATAATTTTTAATTTAATTAATTAATTTTAAAAATTAGAATACTATTAATTAGATTAATATTATTAATTGATAATATAAAAATTATTTTTTAATTTATAAATGTTAATTATTTAAACATTAATAATATTAATTATTATTATTAAAATTATCATAAATATTTTTAATTAATATTACATCGGCTGACGGAAAATTGAGAGCGGCAATCAATTTTCGGAAAATATTCGTGAACCTTTCATCTGTTGCGTCGAGATGTTTGGCCAATGATCCCATGAGAATGACGACCGATTGACGAATGATGTCGTTTTCAGCGACATTTTCAGCATTTAACAAATAATCCTCCATAATCACGAGCAGCATATTAATGTGAGTCTACAATCGATAAAAAAATATTTTAGAAACAGTAAAACGAGAAAAATCAATCAAAAACTGAAGATCGATAAAATAAAATTCGAAAAGAATATTTTAAAATCAGTAACTGAAAAATTTTTGAAAACCAATAATTATCTCAATTCATTAGTCGATTATTATTAAAAACCAATGAAAAAAATTAAACAATGGTACTTGTTAAAATAATCGATATTTAAATCAATAAATTTAATAAAAAATTAATTAAATCGATAAAACCAAAATCCTTCTCACCTTTCCGGACGATTCGATAACTTTCTGGCCGGTTTCGAGCATGCTGACCCGCAGCCTAGGGTGCCGGTCGTTGAGAGCACCGGGAATGAGAAAATTGAATAAATCTTGGACCAGTGTTTCTTCTTGAATAAATTCCGACAAAGCCACTAATGTTCTGCTCAATCCGAATCGTGCACGCCATTGATCGGGAGGAGACGGAATCAAAACTCGACCGAAATCATCACAGACCGGTGGCTTGAGCTGTAAGACAAAACGGGACCATGAAACACCGAGAGAGAAAGAGAAATGATAATATCAGATATTGACAATGAAATCCACTTACATAAGCAAAATCTTCGTACAACGAAAAGATACTCCGCACCAATGGCTCCAACTGATCTGGATATGAGTCTGGTTTAACGAGTGCTTTGATTGCTGCGATTGTTCCGATCATCACCTGATCATGAGGAAGTGTAACAAATTTCTGGAGCTTGAACACGAGCTCCTCGTCGATTGATAGGTTCATTCGATTCCAAAGACTATAATATAATTGTTTTATTTTATTATTATTCATTATTTACTATTATTAATTAATATATAGATTATCATTATTTATTGTTATTATTGATTATTAATTAACAGTGAGATCGATAAATTTCAATGAACTAACTCTTCAGCCTTCTCCATAACTTCGGAGCTTGTATCATGCCTGGCAATCCATAAATACACGGTCAATCGATCACGGTATTTATGATTATCGGAAAACTTTCCAATGGTTATTTTGAGAACCTGCAAAATTTTTAATTTGACATTGTGTATCAATTGATCATTACTTCCAGTGCCAAGAGACGTGCTCGGACATTGTCGGAAATGAAGCAGCTCAAAACCCAATCAAACACGTTCGATGTCACCGTCTCACAAACAGAGTCTGTTTTTTGTGCATGGGGGCTGTTGTTTATAGCTTCGTTGAACATTTTCATCATCACCAGAACGATTTTTTCCACCAGCGTTTGTGTGTCGGCAATTTCCGAATTTTGAATAACTCTGACGAGCACCTAAATCAAAAATGTGCGTGATTATGATCATGTCAATTATGAAAAAATCGATTTTTACAGGTAACAGTTCAGTATTGAATATTTGCATTTTGTTGACATTTCCAGTTAACATTTGTCGATAGATAGATTCCAAAATCTTTCTCAATAAATCAATGTCCATCCAGCTCAGATAAATCCACCATTGAGAATTGTTGTTGTCACAAGTTTCATTGTTGCACTCCATATCCACAATAGATTGGCACAATTGACAAAAAGCGGGTGTAAGATAAATAAATGATGAAAAATCCATATTCTGAAAATGAAAAATAGAAAAAGTTTGAGATAGTCAGAGAATAAGATTATTTTTGTTATAAAATCAACTTCAATTAATAAAATTTTATTGTTATTATCGATTAATTTTATCCAATGTTATCAATTATTTTAATTTTACTAACTTTGCTCAAAATTTGTTTATTGATTATATCAATTTGCTCCTCAGAACATTCACTGAGTTTCTCGGACATCCAGGGTTGAATGAGTTCCATTAATTTTTCCATGTCTCCATTGTGCTTCCAATTGTCGATCAGATCGTCACTGAAAATCGCACTGTCCAGCAGCATGATTCTCAAACACCAAATCGAGAGTTTCGGATAGAAAACGGTATCCGATCTCAATTTCACATATAACAAGGCAGTTCGAATTCTGGCAATCGGTGATTCTTTGATCAATTTGGTCAGGATCAGAATGACTTTGTCAAAGTTTTCCCGAAAACGATCCTTTCTCCAATTGGACACACAATCGATGATGTTGCACAATAAATTGACATTGTTGTCCAGCTGCAAAATAAAACATCAAAAATTGAGTGAGAAAACAAAATCAAAAAATCTGAGCATATTTCATTTAATATCATTTTTTTCTAGCCTTCTCATGTCTTACCTCTTTCATTCTTTGACGGATTTTCTTTTCCTTTTCCAGCTCAACATTGACCTGTTCCATCTGATTTTTCGTTAGTTGACTCGACAAACTCTTCAGATGGTTGTCTTTAACTACAGAATTCGATTGATGCTGTTTCTGTTTCTTTTTATTTTCCATTTCCTTTCGAATTTCTAATTCTGCCATTTGGTCTTTGTAGGAATATAATTTGTTTTCTCGTTTGATATTGGCCTGAGACATATTGTACTTTGGTAAACTGAGAAAATAAATAAATTAATAATAATATATAAATAATGATAGTACTAATGTAACCCATATTAACTACCAATAATATTAATGAATAGTAAAGCTCGATAAGATTAATCAAAAATATAATTAATATTCATCGTTAAAAAAAATCCATAACATCAATATATAATAATTGATTACCTGTGTAGCAATGTTTTGTTATACAAATATCCATCCACTGTATTCATTATTCCAACTTCATCTTCCGTACAATCGATCAATTTACCATTGGACAATTTCCCAATTACCGCATCAATAACTCGATCGATAAATGAATCTGAGAAATTTCGACAAATGCACCGAATCAATTGTTCATTGTTCCTGTCGAGCTCCGTCAGATTGATCAATCGATCGATAATCTCAGAACCGACATCGTCAACAACTTGGTCCGGACTATCAATCAAATTCTGGGCGTGCTTAGCCCACAAATCCAATTCGAAATGAGTGATCATCAATTGATTGATTGGTCGCAAGCTTCTGCTCATGATTGATACTCGCACTTCACTTGTGCACCAATCAGGAAATCTTTGACTGTTACCATTATATATTTTTGAAATTATCGATTTTCCATTAGTATTATTATTGATGTTGTTGTTGTTTGTAATAGTTGCGATGGTGGTATTATCCAATTTCAAAACACAATCGATAATTTGAATCAGTTTCTGTACAAAAGGTCTAAATGATTCTCGATCATGAATTGATACAAGCATTGATTCAACCGATTGATTTTGATCGATTGTCTGCCACAGCCAATTGGACAAAATCGATTGTTCATTCGTCAAATTCCAACTCGATAAATAAGTCAACACCCAATCGATAATTTCGTTTCCGTGTGCCGTACGCACCAATTGGTATAACGCTTCCAAAGCCGGTTTTCTGACCCCAAAATAATCATCATGGAGACAGCAATGGAACAACGATTTAAGCATCATCGATCGCAGCTGACCATCACCGGAATATCGATGATCAATATTGATCAAATCAGAAAAGTGTACAAAAACAAAACGAATTAATGAAACAATGGATCGTAAACCGTGACGCGTTGCACTTAATAGCGATTGGTCGTTGAACAGTTTTACGTTGGCAATTGGATTCTTGTGCAGTCCCAGGAATGACAGAGCCAAATTCAAAGATTGATGTTGATTTGATTGCAGAAAATCGAAATCTGGATTCGCCGATTCTGTTTCCAACCAATAACGTAGCACAGTTTCCAACATTGGCAGTACCTCGTGCACGTTGGAAATTGTAGCGGGTGATTTGGAATTTCGTTCCAGTAGCTCTTGTAGTTGTGGCAATATTGGTTTCAGCCCCGTCAACTTTTCCCGTGAATCGCCATAACAACTGGCCAGACAAATCAGTTGGTTGGTTCTCAAAACCGAAGACGACTTCGCGTTGCCAATAGCATTCCTTAGCCACGTGACAATGGTATCTGGTACATGATCAGGTAACAGCTTTGACCAAGACGACAGGCTGTCCAGTGCAGTCAAGATAATAGGTTCCAGGCTTTCGCGATCGATCAATTGCGTGACAACCTTGACAACTGATTCGGCCAATTGTTCCTTGGTTACCGGGTTACCAAGTGATATTCGATTGGCCAATTCAGATAAAGTGGTCCAAATCAATTGTCGAATCTCTACGCCCGTTATTTTCTCCGATCCCGATCGATTGAGAACAGTATCGATCTGTAAAACGATTCTTCGAATCGATTCCCAATCGGATGAAAGCGAGGCAACGATCAACAAACATTCTTTGGCTTCTGTTCTCAAAGATTCCGATTTTGATTGCAGCTGGATACAAAAAACTCGCGATAACTCATCGCTTTGTGAGCTCAAATCTAAATGGTTCAGTTGACTCAATACGGACCGAATGATTCGCAGAGATTTTTCTGGTGATCTCAGGCTCATTCTGGTGATAATTGGCAATAGCACTTCGTCGAAACGTAATTTAGAGTCGATTGATTGTTCCAAAATAGGTTTCAAGATTGCCATGAGATTGTCTGGAACCACGTGCTTATCGCTGAAGAATAATTTGATATAGGACATCAATGTTTCAGGATCCAGTCGAGGTCTGATGGAAGATAGCTCACTGACCAATGAGAGGAAAGTAAGAAAGGCAAGTTTCGGCTCAGATGAATTAATGAGTGAAACTACCTGCTCCGTTAAAGGAGAGTTCAAGAGGAACTTGGTTATTAGTTTCCTACAGGCTGTTATGATCGACCTTTGCCCACTTAGAAAACATCCGGATGGTAACAGGATAAAAAATTGTAGCAGATTTTTCAAATTGTCCTTGTAATTTTCTTGGGAAACCGAGAAGATTGTCGTCAGAATTTTCAGACCAAAATACGAAGAGGAACCCAATCCACAATTGCCATTCACAGAATTGTGAGCAGACATTAAGAGTTTTGCTAAATGTGTCAAAGAAAGCTTTAAATGATTGATTATTTCATTGGGATAGCTTTTGTAAAGTTCGTTGATCAATTTCAGAATATTGAGTTGAGATTTTTTGTTCATATCTGTTAAAATAAACGTGCTCAAATAACTGAGAAAATGCTTGATGTCTTCTGAAGAAACGTTCCCTGAATATAGAAAATTAAAGATGTTTGGTGAAAGATAAATTGTTTACGTAGACAATCTTGCAGATTTTCATCAGTTTGTTCATTAAAAAACCGAATTAACAAGTTACACTCTGAATTTGTATTATTCATCTTAAATAAAAATTTGGGAAAATTAATTTAGAGAAACCGACACGAATTCGTAGCTTACATTAACTATGATAATTTTAAATTATGAACTAATTGAAACAAAACATTTTAACAAAAATTCAATTATATAATCATAATAATCACTTCTAAGTGACCTTTTTTATTTATTGTTTTTTATACTGTCTATTTTTAAGTTTTACAATTTTAATTTATATAAAATTAATAATTATTAATTAATTTTATTTCCTGTTATAACAGTAAATTTAATTTTAAAAATTAAAATTATTTAAATAAAGTAACCATTAGCTCTAATTTTGACTAAAAAAATACAATTCAACGAAATGATTTCAACACAAAATCTCAGGAAATAATTTTCCTTTTCCGTAATTTTTTTATTAAATTTAAATAAAAATAAATAATTATGTAAAAGTATAAAAATTTTTACTAAGAACTGTGAAAAAACATAAATATATATAAACTCTTATTTTAGAAAATATTGTATTTAGCATATTTGATTTTCGAGATCTCGATAATAGTGCTTTCAGTTCAGTAATACTTTGCAATTTTTAGAAATAATTTTTTCAAATTATCAAATCAACAATGAAATGATATTTCTACAAAAATGATAAACTGGAATCGTCTTCGCCAAAAGTCCTCGTATAAAAATTTCAATTCTCGGCTTCGAATCTTCTTCTACAAATTATGCCGTCATTAGAATAAGAACACTGCAGTCTTTGTCGTTTTCTTGGCGGCTTTCTGAGAATATTCGAATTTTTATATAGTCGTAGAGATTGGTCTACCATAACCAATTCCTATGATTAGGTATTAGGAATCCCCTAATAGCCATTAATCAAACTCTATCGCTACCGCGAGGTAAAACTTGTTGGAAAAAATAATTTATTCAAAATAAGATTTTAGTCCCCACGACGGGACGCATTTCCCTTAAAAAATAATTTTGATATATTGCTTTAGAAAATTTTTTTTAATTTTTAAAAAATTTTAATTAATATTAATATTATTATTTTCATTATTTCACGGTTGTTAATTTGGCAAACCCAACAATAATAAGTGTGGGAGACTATGTTTTGTTCATCATTTATACTAGGCCGCAGTAGGTGCTGCTAACGCTACTTTAGGGATTACAAATGAAACAACTATTCGAATAAGATTTTTTTTAAGTATGACATCTTGGTTACCCTTGGTTAGTTGTTAAGAAAAAAATATCATATTGATAAAAAAAATAAGAATTAATTATTGAACACCACCTTGTAGAATAATATTTCCGCTAATTGAACTGATTCTTCGATAGTAGTTTAAAACTTTTTATAGTAGATGTTTCTCTTCGTATCGCTCTTCTTCTGAAGTGGCTTACCTATTGTCGTTTTTGTGACTCGAAAGACTATCCTTCTCTTAATAAATTATCTTTCAAAACAAATCTTGAAACTTTCATTATTTCATCACTATTTTAGTTTAACGGGTATGTCAAAATTTTTATATGTTCTCTTTTAGGGCACTAATAATCATTTTACATAATTATACATAATATAATTATCTTTACTATATTTCCCGTCACATTTTGTGAGTCCGGATCAATATGACTCGAATACTGGTTCCATAAAGAATAGATAATAGATTCACATGACTCCCTGTAATTCTTGAAACAACTTTTGCAAATAAACATTGATTGAAAAATAAATTGGTATTCTAATTTAAAATAAAGGCGACCTAAAAGTTATTCATAATTTAAATTGATTTGAATGGGTGACTTTAAAAGCTTTTTGGATATATGATTTATAATAAGAGATAGTTTTAAAAATGTAGATTTGCAAGTATTGTATTAGACCCGGGTCGTTTCGTGATACTCCAACCTAGGTAATACGAAGTTATAATGTTTTATTGATTTTTTTAGCCAAATTATTTGTATCATATCGATTTGATTGTCATTTTCGATTCAATTCTTGTACTTTTCATTTGGATAACTGATCGATTAGTCATTAGGTAAATGATAGCATTCGTATTAATGTAGACAGTTCCTGCTATAATATTGATTTGATTACTATTGTAGTTTTGGTTAATATTTAGTGTGTCTAAAAAGTAATGAGATTAAATAATCTCTTTTTGAATAAAAGAAGATTTAGAGCAAATGAAGCTTTATTTAAATAACATAGTCTTCATTTACATGAATGACATCTTTATAGTGATTAATATTTAGGGTATCAAATTAAGACCTGACTCCAAATCTTATGTGGTACAAATAAAAACAATCAGTAAAGAAACAATTTTATTTATACACAAACACAAAATACAATACACGGAATTACAAAAGATAATGCAAGAGTCTGGGATCACAATTAATGTCTGAAATTTTACACAACCCTTACACTATCGGATCAAGCATAACACAAATATAATTGCAAAGAATTAATCAAATGTAATGTTTAATCGAATATAATAATCATCAAATATAGTCAGAATGAATTAATCGAATTCAATAATAATCAAATGTCAATTAAGACAAAATGTTAAAATCAAAACAAAATATTAATTATTAGTCAATATTTACTTAGAAAAAGAAAAATAAAAGAAAAAGGAAAAATCTTACAGTTTGTTCCTTTTTTTTAAAACTCCCGAGTTATCGTCCGAGCCCTAACGGCTGCTCACCGATAACCCTCTGTGGGGAATTTTAAGCATGGCCAAATCATAGCACGGAAAATATTAATACTTGGTTCCTGGGGTTTCGATAGGCGTCTTCCTGTGACGAATATTCTCGATAATCCTTTGTCGTCGGTTGATCTCGAATTTCCTTCAATAATCCTTTGTCGTCGGTTGATCTCAAATTTCCTTCAATAATCCTTTTTATTTATATCTTCCTTCTGTCCGTGCCAACGAATATCTTCTTTGTATCTGTGGAGACTACGAGGATCCCAATCAACATCCCAAACATCAACCACCAAGAACCAACAACAAACTTTACAATTAACAATTATTAACAATTATCTCACGTGTGCATGATCCTTTTATTATCTTTCTTTATTCTTTCATAACATGGTGCATGAATGTGAATTAACATTTTTATGAATGAAAAATATATGTATTTATTGTTAAAATATTTTATTGTGTAGTTGTTAAAACAATTCTGATAGAAAAATAATTAAATAATCGATAATAACAATAATAATTAATAATTTTAATAATAATTAAATAATATAGATATTATTATTATATTTGTTAAAGAAAAATTTTTAAGTAACAATAAGTTACTAAAAATAGAATTTTGAGA
>JBBMKC010098274.1:0-16683 GCA_037834085.1 Bipalium vagum | reverse complement strand
TATTAATATATGAAATTTAAAAAAATAATAAAACACATTAGAGAATTGAAAAAATTCTGGTCAAATTATTGACCATATATTTGATCCATATATTTTTTTTATGTATTTCGGTCTGCACTAGGATCAAATGTAAAGAATTATAGAATTACAGGGACCCAAACTAAATTAATGTCTTCAGTCAAAGAAGGATCTTTACATAATCGTACATTATCAAATTGAATCTCTCAACTCTGCTCAATATTTACTTTTCATTAGTATCGGTGATGGTAACAAGACTTGTCGATGTAGATCAGCGATTGTTTATCTTTTAGAATCATAATTATCAGAGTGTAAAAATTTATTTTATTTTTTATATTTTTTGAAAAATTCTTAAATAAAATAAATTATTATTATTACTATTTATAAAATGGTTTGAAAATAAAATTTATAACTATTTGACTGACATTATTTAATTTCGAATAAATAATAAATGTCACTTGAAGAAATAAATAAACAATTTAATTTTCAGAAAACAAAAATCAATTTTTATAGAATTGATTTTCGCCATATATAATGAAGAAACTTTGGTCATTATTGTGGGTTCATCACCTGTTCCATTAAAATATAATGCCAAGCGTCGAGTGTCAATGAAAAGCAATTGAAAAACTGTGGATTTGAATTACGAGCTTCTTCCTTTTTGAAAATTCACCAGATTCAACACCAATTGATTTTCATTTATTCAGGCATATGGATCAATTGTTACAGAGAAAGTTTTATTTTTCAAGAGGACATGGGAAATGTTATTGGCAATTATTTGAATCCAAAAACCAAAATTTCTAATGTATGTACTGTTATGGCTCTAACGTACGTAGTGCTTAGTACTTAGACTCGACAGGAAATGATTACCATATAAAAAAGATATTGAAATTGATTAATTCTAATATATATATAGGTAATGAAAAGGAATTATGTTTTTCAGTGTTGTCAGAAAAATTATGTTTTTCTCAATAACATAATCAAGGTAGATGAGACACATTTGGGCTTGCATATACCGGAAAGTAAAAACGCAAATCTGCCAAATGGAAGATACCAGGCAAGAAACTAACACTAAAAATGAGAACTGTCAAATCTCATAAAGAATTTCTGGTGAAAATCTTTTTTGATATGAAAGGGATTCTCAAAGTCGATTTTGTTGCATCTGATGTCAAAATCAATTCAGAATATTATGCATAACTTCTAAAGGAAGTAAGAAGAAAACGACAAAAAAGAGGAAATATTGAACTGTGGATCTTCTATGATAATGTCCCAATCCACACATCACATCTGACAAAAGCAAAAATTGATCTGCGTGGATTATCACTCATTCATCACCAACCATATAATCCAAATCGTGTTCCCAGTGACTTTCACTTCTTCTGACAACTGAAGAACGATTTGCGGTGCAAATTATTTGATTGATCCTTTGATCTGAGCACTATTTCACGGGTTTCTAGAAATCGTACTCCAAAAAATTTTATGAAAATTTATTTTGGATTTGTTGTCTCGTTAGTAAAAATTTGTGGAAGTTGATGGAGGTTTTATTAGAAAATAAATATAGATTTGCTACATTTTTGTTATTGAAAGTTTAAATAAAATCGGTTTTCTTTATCTTTCAGTCTAAGTACTAAATGGCTGCACTACGCATATTGGGCACGACAGCTTCTTTTAAAAACGTTTTTATTAAGTCTTTAATTTAATTTTGACAGAAATAAAAATTTCCATTCATCAGCAGAATTTTCCAAGAGGTTTTATCTTACAGATAATCCGTTGAAGATTAAATTGTACAAAAAATGCCTACCCACAATCATACGACATCGATTGCCGAATAAAACAAATTACCAAAGAAATTCTTGAGAAATAACTTCCATGAAAATTGGCGAAAAAATTCACAATTATATTCTCTATTATGTCAGCCGTTACCTGCTCTTATCGAAAATAAATTATTAATTTCAAGAAATATATTTCTCTGTACACCACTTTCTCTAATATTTTATAAATAAATAAAAAGACAACTTTTTTTCTCAATCATGTTCATTAGAAGAGAAATAATTAAAATGAAAACTCATTTTCCTACTGTATTTTTATTATTATATTATTATTATATATTCATATTATTTTAACTCATAATGCAGAATTGTGAATATTAGGACAAATTTAAAGCTTTACGAGAGAAAAAGTAAATAAAATCAAAAATCCAGAGTGTGTACAAAGTGAGTATCAGATTTTAAAATGTAATACTATTAAATATATTTCAGATGACATTGTAACTTTTTGCCATAGTGAAATATATTTATTAAAAATAAATATTTTTCAACAGAAAATCGATTAACACTAATGCAATGTTGTATTCGACGATTAAAATAAAGTCAGAGAATTTTTTTACATTTATAGTGATATTTAACTGTCTTCTTGGATTGCATCTGTTAGATCTTTTAATTTCTTTAGTATTCTTGATAAACTTTTGTCTGTTGATATACTAAAAAAACCATTCGAAAAACATGATGATCTCGAAGCTCAGTGAAATGTTTATACTTTCCTAATATACTCTCCGTGAAATGTGCTGTTAAAAAGTTTCTTAATTTCAAGTTGGTGACGAGCAGAAGCTCCATCCTGTTGAAAATTAATTTGATTCTTTTTCCTCAGACAAAGTTGTGGCATGTTATAAAATCTTAACATGTCTAAATAGTTAAAGCTATTAATATTTTCATAAAAGAAACTGGATCCGAAATACCTACCCAAGTAGTAACTTATGGACTTTGATAGCATCTTTCGATAATATCACTTAGTGTTTGAGTTTCCAAAACTCTGTAATTTAGCTTGTTAACAAAGCTATTTTTATGACAAGTTGCTTCCTTTCTGCAAATAAGATTTTCAAGTAAAGCTGAATCATTGTGAATTTCATTAATTAACGTTTGACATATTGCTGCTCTTTCCCCATATTCTTCTTCATGTAGCTTATGAAGCATTTAAATTGTATAATGATACATTTCATGGTTACATCACAATAAATTCTTAACTCTTTTTAAACTGCATTTCATTTCTGCAGCAGTATGTTTACAGATATCATATGTTGCTCTTCAAAAATCTAAAAAATATTTAACCAATTGAAGGTCTTTCAAAAGTTAGAATATTGCATGACATTTTCTTAAATTATTTAAAGATCTAGGTTATCATTTGTTGTTATTTTTTTCCATGTTAACTTTTTTAAATGTCTTCTTATTGATATTATTGAGTCATCAGTATTACGAATTCCTCTTGATCTTCAATTGACAGCATTAACCGAAAACGAATTTGATGTATCTAAATGTCAAATATTATATTAGGTTATTAAAACGATTAAAAACCTAAATAAAATCTCACAAATCATATTTTCATATAAAATAAAAATATTATGTTTGGCGCTTTAAAATCTGACACTAATGATACACCATATATAATTTTAGAATAAATTGAAGTTAAAATTATTCTAAATGTTAATCAAAATACTTAGGTCTTACATAATTATGATTTTTAGCAACATTACCGAGATATAATTTTTCATAAAAATATATTTTCAATATAAACATCCCACTTATTTTTATTGGATTCATTGTTTTATTAATCTAATTTAATCAGATATACATATTTTTGTATGTGCATCATTTAAATAGCTTATTAAATAATTAATGAATGATCATAAGTTGTTATGTTATAATTAGCAATAAAACTGGAATGAGTAAAAAATTTAGCTTGTTAACAAAGCTATTTATATGACAAGTAGAAATTATTCCACTAATTTACAGGAATTGAACGCGTGGTTTAATGAAAGCAATAAATAACATCATAATGCCAATGAACGTGAAGATAGACACTTAGCTCTTATTTTTGAGCTATGATTAGATAAACTGAACTATAGTTGATATCCGTGGAAACAGTGATTGATCTAATGGACAAATTGCAGTCTTCACCAAGAAAATATTTCACCTTGTTCATCTGTTAATTATTCATTTGTTCATTTGGTCTTCCTGAAACTGAAATTACCGAAGCTTCTTGAAGCTGGTTTCTTCTGTATTACTGCACAATTTTTTGATTTTAAACTCTTGGTTTGTCCATAGCCATAGTTAAAACAACGATGAGAAATTTTAAATTCTCTCATGTTGCGTTCATATTTGTATTTATATTTCTTCCTATGATATTAATATCAAAACATACTTCAGCAATTGATTTAATAAAAACAAATTTGTTTCATATATTATAATACATTTACATCTGAAGAATCGTTGATGAACAAAATAAGACTATAAAAAACAAGGTTTTTCTGAAATACCACATAATAACATTAAATTATTATTAATAATTTATTATAGTATAGTAACAGTATTGTCAATATTAAAAATAATAAGTTTTTAAAAAATAACATAACAGCACTATGATTCAATTAATAATCAGATAAAATTATTAAAGACAAAAATATAAATAAAAAATATTTTTCCTTCAATATACAACATTGGCTTCTTTTTAGCGCTTAATCAGTTAAAGTAGGTCTGAGAAAATTATTTTTATCTGATTTTAATTCCCGACATTATATTAAATAAATCAATTACGACCAATCATGACCAAATTAGACTAAATTAATAAACTTTGATTTGTTTTATCCTCGTAAATGAAAATGAGAAATATGGATTTAGTGGTATTTATTATTAATTTAACCACATAAGAATTTTGATAGTCAACCATAGAAGAAAATGTCGGCAGTGAACGAGATCTTGCAGTTTTTTCAGGATCAAATTATTGATTGATATATCGTAAAATTATGTTAAGGATAAAAAAATTATTATTCATATTCATTCAAAATTAATATCAGATTGGTCGGAAAATAATGTTCGATTTTAACATTCAACTTTAAAATTAATTAAGTCATGTCTAGGGCCCCCAAAAGTCAAAAAAATTGACGGTCAATAAAAAGACAAAAGAAAACTAAAGTTAGTAATTTATGTCTAAATATATTATTAAAATAATAATTCAAAATAACTTAAATAATTATTAAAATAACAACACTAAAGTTTACACACGCTTGCCTAAGGGAGATATGCTTTTTTATCAAAATCGCATTTTATTCTGAATTTGAAAAAAATTATTTGAAAGCATTTTCGGAATAACCTTGGTTATCGAAGATTTTATCTTTGATGCAGATTCTAAGATATCGGAAAAATGATAGTCGATGGGCGAAAAATCCACAGAGTATGGAGAATGAGGCAAATTTTTGCGCTCCATTGTATGCAATGTTTACAACGTTATTTGCGCAAAATTTGGACGATCATTATCTTGAAGAATTGAGAACATTCTGTTAACTGAAGCAGAAAGAAAATCTACATTTTTGGTGCATCACGTCGATTTCTTGGAAAGTCCGCAGTGATTATTTGGACCCCCAGTCATAATTTTGGTGTATCATACATCCAGGTTACCACCAAGTAGTTATCTTTTCACTAAGTTTGGGCAAAACTTTAGAAGGCGTTATGACTAACGAATGAGGGTTTCATTTTTCGTCGCATGTCACAATATTCCGCAAAAGAATTGACAACAACACTTCAAAAGACGATTTTTTTGTTTTTCGTTTAAATCATTTGTATCCATTTGTCCAGCTTTCTTACTTTGACCCGTTGATTTAGGGGATTCAGAACAGTTAAGTGACTAACGTGGAGGTGATGTGTGATGCCTCAATTTCTAAGTGTTAAAGATAATTAACAAATTAAATGAAATGAAACATGATATCTGTGATTTTATTCATAAACAAGGCTCTCATATCCATGTCAAAAGTGTTGAAACCACCGAAAAATGGTAAGCTCATTAACGCCTCCCTCGTCGTATCACTATGAATATTTTAATTGGTTTCTCAAACCCTAACATTTTTTTGAATTCATAATTATTAATCGCTGTTAAGTGTACTTTATCAATATTTGAATTTTTCTCTAAAAAGTTGTAATATTTAAACAAATCTAAAACTTTTATTGAAATACAATTATTTGATATATTATTATTTATATTGTTTTAGTCAATTAGGTTTATTTGAATTTAATTTTTTTGAATTTAAAGTTGAATGTTAAGTTGACATTTTTTCTGACCAACTTAATAATATTGATCACAAAAAATTTTTAAAAATTTAATAATTTGGACCAAAATTTTTTGCAATATTTTTATTATTTGAACTTTTAGTTTGCGTGCTTTTATCTCATAGGACTTAAAATAATTATTAAATAAAAAAGAAAAATCAATAATATAATTATTTTAACAATGTTAGTACATATTCCTTAAAGAAGGTTTTCGTTATTAGCTGATATTAGTGTTGTAATAGACATTGTTGTGTTTTTCTTGTAATAACGTTTGGTCCTTTTGACATGTTTGTATAATTAATCTTAAGAGAAACATAAATGTCTTTGAGATTATTAGTATAAGATCAATATTATTTAACACGTTAATAGTAGACTAAGCATTAAGATATCTTCTATAAACCAAATATCTTATTTCTAAGAATTCCAATTCTTAGAACAAGAATTCATCAGTGCATAAAAGAATCAACAAATTGATAATTTGAAGTTAACTGCGAAATTAAAAATTAAAACATCAGATTTCTTGTAATGCATTTTTCCACTTTTGAGACATGGAACGTTGTCATGCAGATAATAGAACCTTAATTCTTAGGCTACCCCTATAACTTTTTTAAAGTACTTACAAATACGCAGTAGTAGTTCGAGTAGATAATATTCGAAGTAAATTTTTTCTTGGTTACACATTTTGCATCCGATAACACTCTAAGTATGATAAATCTTCAATGAGATGTCTTTAAACGAAACATTTGTGGTTGAATTTTCTCTGGAAAACCCATCCAAAAGACTCACATTGCTATAAAGAACATAAAAAATCAATGGTGTCCAATCCACTATTATATTGGTCTTCAAAACATTCTGTTCAAGATCATCGGATAGGATCAGATTTCAAAGGGCAAAGCCTGTCAAATTACGAAGGACAAATTGTTTACATATTATAATAATTCTGTGATTCCAATGCTCTTCACTATAATCTGTACAATTTTCTTGCCTAAATTAAGACATGTCTTTCTGGGTAATTAGTATCTTTTCACACTAATTAAATCTGTTACAAAATTTTTAAAATTTCCGAATTTCTCATCGGCAATCTTGTATTGTCTTCCACTTCCTTCTTCTTCTCATAATTATTAATGATAGAAGATAATTGTATGTTCCAGTTAAAAGTAGTAGCCTTGTCTGGAGGTTTATTTCCACTTGCTTCATGCAACTGACATATACAGTTCTTCTTTTGTGTTCTTCTCAGAAGCATAAGACGAATGACGCAAGGAAATTCAACTTCCCAGTATGCTTTTAAAGAGAGTATCGTAAATAATATCATTAGACGGTTATCAATGAATCAAAATGTACCCGGAAAAATAATAAAAATCAAAATAATACAGATCTTCCAAAAGTGGTTTTACTACTTTTAACACATTAAATACTAATAGTTTTTGTTTGAATAAATTAATATTTAACATTATTCTAGCTAAACATTTGAAAATTAAATATGGATCGTTATAATATGCAACAACGGGCAGAAATTGTCAAAATATTTTATCAAAGCGGTAGTTCAATTTCAGTAATCGTTAAAAAATTAAATGCAAATGTAATTGATTCATACTTTTTCGAAAATGCTGCAGATAAAACAGTTACAGTAACGGGAGAGAGATATCGACACATGATAGAAACATTCCTTAAGCCTTATCTGAATGATTTTAATGTGGAGAATATTTACTTTCAGCAAGATGGTGCCACATCGCATACAAATAGGAAAACAATTGCATTATTATACGAAACTTTTCCATCTGGTGTGATCTCACGTTTCGGTGATGTTGATTGGCCTCCAAGATATCCCGATTTGACGGCTCCAGACTATTTCTTATGAGGATATCTAAAAGATAAAGTTTATATTAATCAACCGAAAACTATTACACAACTCAAAGACAACATTTCGAAACAAATTGCTATGATCTAAATTAACTTATGCCAAAAAGTTATGCAAAATTCCATTAAAATAGCCCAAACTTGTAAGGCTGCCAGAGGCGGTCATTTTAATGACATCATATTTAAAAATATAATTTTTTGTAATATCTGTGTTTAAATAAAGGTATAAATAAAATTACGAAGCTTTTTAATTTTTATGAACCGAGAAATAGCGACTTAAAGTAGTAAAGGTTTCTTAGGAAGACCCTGTATATATAATTAGAATTTATTTTTCGATATATGAACCGAGAAACTCATACCCCCTTTCCATACGGTGTTGTCCGAGTATAAACAAAATAGAAATCAATTAATAAAATAAATAGTTAATAAAAAAATCAATAAATTAAATTTATTCTAAAAAATTTTGTTTAAAACAGTTAAAATATATTTATTTAAATTTCTTTACACTGTGTTAAACAACACTAGTACAATTTATATGTATCATACTTGTACGAAAATCAATACTTGATTGTTTTTATTTTCTTTTTCAGTACTCCAACTTTTGAGTATTGATTTGTTTTGTGTAAATTCATGGCTTAAACTTTTATAACATTATTTTAAACAAAAAATTTACAAAACGTAAAATTATTAATTCTACTCATTTTATTAATTATTCATTCTCGTCAGAATCTTAACAAGATCTTTCTAAAAAAATTAATTTTTTCTGCTTGTTTTAAATGGTTAAAAAATTTGTCTCCGTTCCATCAAAGTATGAAAGTGAAATTAAAATTCGTAAAATACCTGACAGAATATTTTATAAAATTACTCGGTAATTATTAATAAATAAATTCATGCAAACAAAATTGATAATTGCAATCCACATTGTCTACAAAACAAGTTGCTTATTAAAACAATTAATTATACATAAAAATTAATTAAATTTCTGTACAAAATTTTATTTTTAAAAAAAACTGATATTTGTATGAATTTCTGAGGAATATGTAAAGTTTTATTTATTTTATTTTATTATTTTTTATTGCCATGTTCCTTAAAGGAAGCGATATTTATTTTAGAACCTCAATGAGAAACTCTGTTTTATGTTATATCTAAAATTAAAAATAAATTTATTGATTGGTTACGACTTTTTTTGTTTTAAAACACAAAGCAGACACTTAATATTATTTTTCTTATTAATATTATTTTGTTTTCAAATCCTTACATGGCGCTGAATTACAGGCCTGTTTCTCTTTAGTTGTCTTTGAAGGTTTTGATCTTGTCTGTTGGATGGTTTTTGTTAATACTTCTCTTTCCTATAAATTGTAACAATTTCTAAGGAGATTGAAATTCTTCATCATATAATACCACTGGAGAATGTCTCCATACTCACACTATTCTTCAATCGGCAATATTTGACTTCCTTTTTTCATTTTTTAATATAAGTATTTCTCTTTGCGTAGTAAGTTCGATATTGTGTCTGCTTCTTTAATAAATATGACAACTAAAAAGGTTTTTTCTAAGCCTGTCGATTATATTGATCCTTGATTTAAGAGGATGCTGTTTTATTTATTTATATAATTTTGTCTGTCTTTACTTAAACACAATGGTTTATAAAATAATGGTTTACATAATAAATAATCAAATTTGTGCATTTTTAGAGCAAACCTCGACACATTTGGCTGACTTTCCCAAGTTCATTGAGATGTCGAACAATGAATGATTGAGGGATATCTAATTCATGTGACAACATACGACTGTTGGTTATTGGATTATTATCAATTTCTTCACTTCCACGGTTTTAGATCGACTGGAACTTGGTTCATCATGAAGTTTGGTGTGACTCTTATTAGATTTTTTGAACCAGTTTTGTGATGTGCGAATGGCAAAAATATCCTTCCCTTCAATGTCACATATTCTTGTGGCCGCTTCCTTTGCATTTAAGTGCTGTTTCAGGTATTAACACAAAAAAACTGTAATTTCAAACTTTTCTCTATTGCTAAGAAATAAAAAGAAATTATTAAAACAACGCTTTAATATGTATAATACAGTTTATATGAAAGCTAATTTAAAAATCTATAATATCATATATTACATTTGGAAATCAATAAAATATATCCGCCTTAAATATCACTTTATATAGTGTAAAAAAATCGACCGAACGTTTGGTTCACCGTAATATTTATGCTTGCATTGTACCATACTTTTAGAAAATAACATTTCTTTCATTGATAGGTTGAGTCTAGTGGATCTAAATCCAAAGAGTATGTTATCTGGTCTTATTTATGTTCCGAGAAAAACTTGTAACTATTCAATTTAACTTATTTTTTGATTTATTGAGATATTTCACAAATTAAATTAATTAAGCGATACAAATTGAATAATTTTTTTTTCGAAAATTTTCATTAATAATATCATATATAATATATAAAATTACATAAATACTAATCAAAGGCTTTCATTTAAACTAGACTCCATAGAAATAGACTGTGAAAAAAGTAAGATATTTTAAAATGTAACATTGTGAAATTTACTTAAGATTACATTGTAAATTTATAATACAATGAAGTACACTTATTAAAACTAATCATTTTTCAATAGAAAATCCGTTCTCACTAATACAACGTTGTAATTGACATTAAAACAGATTTTATCATTTTTATTGATAATATTGATAATATTTTATCTACCTCTTTTTGGATTGCATCTGTCAGATCTTTTAATTTCTTTGATGTTCTTATAAAATACTTTGTCTTTAGATATACCTTAAGAAATAAATCAACTGGAGAAAGATATGCTGATCTTGTAGTCCAATGG
Source organism: Bipalium vagum (assembly GCA_037834085.1). Classification (NCBI taxonomy): domain Eukaryota; kingdom Metazoa; phylum Platyhelminthes; order Tricladida; family Geoplanidae; genus Bipalium; species Bipalium vagum. The sequence continues at coordinate 5,869 of JBBMKC010098274.1, read as the reverse complement.
AGTTGTCCTGCTGCCCGGATCCACCTTCGTAAAATGTGCTGGTCAGTAAAATCTAACTTCAAGCAAGTAATGAGCAGGAACTCTATGCTTTTGAACAATTAATTTACGACAAATTTATCCACGGTTGTCCATTTCAACTTTCTTAAATATCATCTTACCGATATTCTGAATTCATCTGAGTCACCAGGATTACAAATTCGACTCCTTCTTGACGACATTCAAATTAACCTATCAAAGCAATTAAACGCTTGCATTAGATTTCACAAATCCTATCTTTATATAAAATAAATTGGTTGGAAGAAATGTAAAAATAATTTTATGCATCCTTTTAAAAATCTGTTACTTTTTACACGCCCAATATAAAATAAGTATTTATTATTTTAAAAGATTTTACCGACTAAATCAAACTTATCACTGGAATTAATTTTTTTTAATTAGAAAATAGATTTGTTTCTTTTCAGTTTAATTGTAATTAGTTCTGAGAAATAAATGAAAATTAAAACAAACCTCTACCCAAACAGATAAAGGCATGACCATGATTGCTAAACTAATGTCGGCGACAGCTAAACTTACGATGAAATAATTAGTAGCATTTCTTAGACTTCGTTCTCGAGTTACACTTATTACCACCAACAAGTTACCAAAGATTGTCAATACTGGAAATAGGAGCAGGATAAAAAGCCAATATCGTTTGGGAGGCTGGACAAGAAACAGGTGAAATTTGCTGAAGTTGCTGCTATTGTTGTAATGATAGGAAACTTCGGATTTCATTAAATATAATCCCACACAAAAATCTAAATGACAAAATGAACGGTGAGGAATAGCATGGGGAGAAATGAGAAATGATGTGCAAAAGATTAAAAGGAAAAGATTTTTATTTCTCTATTTTTTATATTAATATTTTTTATTATGCATTTAATAAATAATCGAATTTGGCTTCCATGTTATTGTAGCTCAATTAAATATTGTCTGTGAAAATAATGTTTATTTTTAAATTTGACATTTCCCCCTGAAAGAAAAGAATATTAGAAATTTTTCGATACCATTTCACAATCATTTTCAATTGATTAAATATTTATTTATTTATATTTTCTTGTTTCTCAGTCCATAATTAAAACAATAAATTTTTTTAAAGAAGAATAATTTTAAATATAATATCAATTTCTTTGAAATTTTATTAATTTCACTTATCCTTTGTTTTTTTATTGATTTTGTATAAAATTTTAAAATTCTATTAATGTACATTTTGTTAAAAATATTTATTAAGTTATTAAAAAATATGAAAATTTTTTATTATTTTTCGTTATGAAAAATGTCAATAATGCTTCAATCGATAACGGAATTCTTTTTTTATTTGAAAAACCAAAATGAGTTTTATATATTTTCTTTTACATTTTTTAAATTTTACTCAGATAAAATATGTTATTCAATTGAATATTTAAAAAAGCAAACAATAAATTTAATACAGTGCAACTTCTTTTGGACCACAAAATCTCAAAATTGGTTCAAAAATAGAAGTTGGTCCAATATTAGAAGTTAAGACATAAAAAGGCTATAAAACATGTTTTATATGAACTTATATGGATGTAATAATGGAAATTAAAAAAACAACAATAAGTCCAATAAATAATGATATATTTCAACGTTTTTGAATTAAATAATCCGTAATTTTAGTAATTTTTGATTTTAAAAATGTTGTATACCAAAAATATTATTAAAACAAATTATTGAAATTTTTGGACCAAGAATTTTATTTCTTATATGAAAATATGGAGAAATATGATAAGTACAAATTATTGGTCCAAATATGGAGTTTGGTCCCATTGTAGAAGTGATCCATTTTAGAAATTTGTCCAAAATAAAAGTTGCACTGTAATAAAAAAAATTTTCATGTTCCATAAATCATATCATATCAATCATGTTGTTACGGTTATTTGATTTGAAATTAAATGTGGTACGCACTCAGAACTGATAAAAGTTGAAGTCTAACAGTCCAAAAGAAAAAATATTATAAAATTTTACAAAACTTTCAGAAATAGCCCTAAAATTTATAGATTATTATTACTATAAAAGCGATACTTGTTTAAAACGATACATCTATTCAAATTTCATTTCATGTAAAATCTTTTTAATCAATCGTCTCATTTATGACCCTTTTAGTCATAATATATTTTTATTCTTAGTTTTATTAAAGAGAATTCCTTTGGAATATATCCATCAACATACAAAATATAAGTTAATATTTATTTATATTTTGTTTTAATGAGTACAGAAAAATTGTTAAATTTTGAATTTCTGTTAGATTTTTAAAATTTTTAAAATTGAGAGTGTATTAAAGAGGATCAGAATATTATTTGAAATATTTTGAAAAAATATTGAAAATGATTTTAATTTATTAATTCAATTTACATCTAAAAGACTTAAGAAATTCTCTGATTACTTCAATCAATTCTATCATTAAAATATCAATTTATTATTTATTATTAACGGTTATTAATATGTCATCATCAGTGATTAACTGATTTAATAGAAAAAAAATATAAAATAAATAAATTAAAAAAACAAAAAGATAAAACACTAAAACAGCGATCTTAAAGTCAATAACAGTTTCATTTAAAAGTTATTTTTATTTATTTATATTATATTTGTTTTATTTGAAAAAAAGCCTTTTAGATAATGAAATTTAAGTAAATACATTCTTGAAAAAGAAATAATAAATAAAATAAAATAAATAACATTAATAAAAGAGATTAATTTTAACGGGGATAATTGATGAATAAAAACTGTTTTATTTACGAAAGTAAAGCATTATTATTAAAAAGATAAACTTTTCATAAATAATAATAATAATTGAGAAAAAAGAAAAATCCTACCTAAAAGCAATACTAAATGGTTGGATTAAAAATGAAAATAGCAAAGACAATGAGGCCTAATGGAAGACATGAGTAACAATATCATTGGTTGATTATTCGTTAAATGAATTATTGAGATATCGTTGAATTTGATCAATTTACTTGATATTTATATTATAATATTAATAATCAGTCTTTTAATCGAGAAATAGTAATATAATAAGCATTTATATATATGTATGTTGGATGGAAAAAACTGTTCTTATTTTTCAGAAAAAAATGAAAGTTTTTAAATTTTTATTTCATCAAAAATTCAAGTTTCGATGAACATTTTTTGAAAAAAATTATTTATTTATATTTATTTGATAATTAATTATGATAATTTTATTTTTTAATCAACTATTAATTTTTACATAAGACTAAAAATTTTTTTATTTAATATTTAATTTTTTATTAATATAAATTATATAAAAGAATTTAAGTCAATTAAATAACTTTCTACTAATTAATCTTGGATATCCAGATTTGTGTTGAATGAAAAACTTTTTGGTCCTTTTTAATTATAATTAATTATAATTATTTATTCTTTATTTATTTTAACATATTGTGTAATAGAAAGAACAAACGAAATTTGTTGAGTATCAAATATAGTAGAGGCGGAATTAATCGGGACACCATAATTTTGAATCATTTTATTACATTTACAAATAAAATCAACATTATTTACAAACCACAAGCAGATAAATGTGTAATGCATTTCATAATGTTAATAAGAAGTATGTTGACCTTTAGCATTCATTGAAGATTTTATTTGATGGGCATACTATCGATCAACTGTTTACAAAACTCACCAATTTCAGGATCTGTTTCCCAAATTTTGAGAACAGAAGTTATTAATTTGTTGTTTGTTGTAGGATTGCGATTAAAGACCTTTTTCTTTAGAATGAACCACATATTCTCCATGGAATTCATTTCAGGCGATGATGCAGCCCAAGGTAAAAGAGTAATTTTATTTTTATTAAAACATTTCATTGTGATTTTTGCAGTATGAAACGGTGTCCATCTTGTTGATAGATCCATTATCTCCTTTAATTAATACGTCATTCATCCACTTTCTAGAAATGATTGGCAACCCTAGATTATTAGCTATGAGTTCTTTAACAGTTCATTGACGATTTGCTTTGTTATCTCAAATTACTTTTGTACTTGGCTGATTCATAAGTTCGTACGTTTTTTCAACATAAACTTTAAAAACAAAGTTTAAATATATTATTTGTTTAAATACAGTGCCCCAACTAATTAATGCCGCACCTTGAAAATATAATAAATCTTAATTAATTTAAGTTGAAATAAATTTTTTTGATTATTCTATTATGCATGGAATATTTGTAAGATTTGAAAATAACTTTTGGCTAACTAATCAACTATTTACTTAACATAAAGCTGATTTATTATAATATATCAGATAATTAATTCCAACAAATTATTGCCGCACTAATTTAAAAGTAAAATTATTTAAATCTAATTATAGAAATTAAACGTTTGAAGATTAAATATTAAATGTAAGTACTTCTGTCTGTCAAATACTAATATTTTATAAAAAAATTATTTAGTAAGATGAGTAAAATTGCAAGATTAACCGACACAGAGAGGGGACTGATCTTTGCTTACCACGACGCCGGAAAATCGAACAGATGGATCGGTACTAAGTTAGGGAAGAATGAATTTAATTTGGATGGATCTGACGGTTACGTATATTATTGGCACAATTTTCGGAAGGAGTAGATATCTTTTATGAATAAACACACTGGAAAAAGGTTCCTTGTTGATTTGGGGTCGTTTCACTTACCGCGGGAAGTCGACTCTCGCGATTATTACCGGCAGACTAAATCAATTTTATTATCAAATACGTTTAGGAGAACATTCACTTCCCTTTATGAATGATTTTGGCGGAGACAAACCAAGTTTCCAGCAAGACAATTTTCGATGCCATGTTGCACGTTTCACTTCGCAATGAATACAAGACAGAAATATCGATGTCATGTCTTGGCCGCCCTATTCACCAGACCTGAATCTCATAGAAAATCTTTGAGGGATACTAGCACGTCGAGTATATTCTTATGGGAAACAATATGAATCAATTTCAGAGCTGGAACGAGAGGTAATTTGCTGTTGGGAGGAAATCGATAACAGCGTCCTGCGAGCACTGGTAAATTCTAGGCCAAATAGAATTTATGAAGTGATTTATTCCCATGGAAGGTCAACTGAATATTAACAATCGAAAAATAATTTAAAATTTAATTTTTTGTTATGATATACGTCTTTTGTAAATATACGGCAATAAATTATTGATATATTAGTTAATTTTTACTTTTTTAAAATTATTTTTTCATTATAATTTTTTTTCTTAATGCGGCAATAATTAGTTTGAACACTGTATTAACAAGTTTCACACCATTTGAAAGTTGAGAAAGAGTCGCGTAAGATACTTTTAATTATGTTACGTGATATGTATTTTTGTGTACATATCTTTATTCAAAAAAAACATGGATAAATTTACCTTTACAGATCAATGGCTCATTTCATTAGAGGATGACAGTATGAGAATATACAACAGGTTGAAAATGCATGTCGTGAATTTTTCCTTTCCAAAAATAAAGCATGGTACCGGAGTGGCATAGAAACACTTGCCCATGGTTGGATTATGACAGTTAAACATAATGGTCTTTATTTTTCAGAATAAAATTGTTTGATTGCTAGATTCATATCTGTAAAATATGCATAATATTTTCATTGAAAACGCACGAACTTATGAATCAACCTAATAATATCTGGTCTAGGAAGTGTTGGTTTTCTCCTGCATTTCCCAATTCGTCGAGCTTTTATTTGCTTGTAAAGTATCACCAAGCGATTTATAGTTTTAACTGGCGTTAAATATCCCTCTGTGATAAGCTAGCGTCAAACAAATCTTTCACTTCACTGTTTTAACCTAAGATATAATATAATATAATATAATA
>JBBMKC010098172.1:0-16690 GCA_037834085.1 Bipalium vagum | reverse complement strand
TTTTATTGAATTGGATATCCATTTTGAATTTCATGTAAAACTAATGAGTTAAAACAACTATTAATAAATAACAAACATCTGATCTGTCTATTTAAATATTAAATTTAATTAATAATAGATGCATCTAATGTCATTCAAAATGACATCGAAAAAAAACGGAACGAATTTATTAGACAACCTAATATATCTTAATAGTCAAAGAAATGGGATGGGGTTATAATTCTGCACCACACCATTTTCTTTAGTGGCCAATTGACAAGTTTCTGTTTCTTTGGTTTTGGCTCTGTGACATGTGGTACCATCTTTTTGAACTACAATTTCTCAAATTGTTTTTTCTACTTAGCTTATTCTTGTGTTGATAAAAAAGTATTTCGATGAAAATTTCATTTGTGAAACTTATTATTTTTATTATTTTTGATTCATTGCCAATGGAGGATATTGATTTTGTAAATATTTTCAAATTTACGATTTTTCTAATGATAATTTCACTTTTTTTTAGCTTTGCTTATAGACATCAAAAATAGCACTCATCCATTACATTTAGACATTGCAAAGCACAAGCTGTTTTCTTAATTAACGAGTGTTTAGAAAAAAAATATTTTTGCACAAAACAGAATTAATTTCGACTTTATTATTATTGATTTTAAATATTCAAATGGAAATTTGGAAAGTTTGTGTCCATGAATAAGTCAAGCTGGTCAAGTTTGATTAATGATATTAAAAGAATTACACAGTTCATTCGAAAATATTTATCGATTTTTTAAGTAGTATAGTCTATTTATCTGAAAACCCTTCAACTGAAATTAATCCGATACTTCTAAATCAATTGTAAATGTCTAGATATTTTTGTGGAACCTTCAAGTGAGAAATTTATGTATGTGTTAATGTTATATTTCAGTTGTTTTTCCTCTTCTGTTTTTGTTCTTCAAAATTCCATAATGTTATAACACCATTTCAGACCACTTATGACTTTGTTTCTCCGTGCACCAGTATTCGTGACGATGAATCGGAACGGTCAGCCAGAGACTTCAGAGAAGGCGTAACCAATGCCGCCTGTGGTGTTCGACGACGATTCAATACTTCTGCTCACGCTATGCAGTTGGCTTTACACAGATCAGATAGACCGATATTCGGTCGAATGGGGGACGTCATCAGACAGGTCCCCCCTGTCTTTGCAAGTCCCATAGTGGCCACTTGCGCTGTGAGTGTTTTAAAATAATTTTAGTTTCCCAAATCATTATTATTGTTTCTTGGTCTCCTTTCAGGCTTCCAATGAGTTAATTGACGGTCTTCGGTACCAGCTGAAACCAGAGATGAAAATCGAAGATGAAAAGAAATGGAAAAATTAAACTCTTTATACTTTCGATTTTTTATTATTCTTATTCTTATTATTATTGAAGTGTGATTGTCTAACTTCAATGTCTTTCTGAGACACCTTAATTATCATCATTATTATTATTATCATTAAAGGTGGTCAAAAGACCCCCAACGGAAGTTTCTTGTTGTTTTATTTGGATTTATTACGAAACTCCTCTATAGATTATATTTTCGCTGTAGATATCAATTTTCTTGGTGTCCATATTTTTCATTTTATTTGGAGAATTTAAAAATAAACGTCGAACATTTGTGTGTATCCTACTGACTTTGTAAATACACTTAAAGCAAAGACAGCTGCTCTTGTTATTAATTGCCATTTCATCAAGCTCCCAGAATATTATTGAATATATAAGAAATATTAAACTTATGAATACAAAAAATACCATATTTTAGAATGAAGTGAAGATAAATTTGAAAATATATATTTCGTGATTATTTTGGTTATTCCGTCGATTACTAAATAAGGTATTTAATATATTTCGTTTAAAAATGAAAATGTTAACTAGTTTATTCGCCGAACTAATTGCGAGGTACTTGCGAATGTGGTCTAAGTTATTCTCGAAATTTTGTTTGCTGACTACCTATGAGGAAATTTAGGTAATAGAACCAAAATCGAATGCTAGTCGATAAATCAAAAAATATTTAATTATTACAGATATTAATTTACCCAGTCTGTGCAATAAAATATATTTTAACTGTTATTTATTAGAATTATCTCGGTTTTACAATAACCAAATTGATCCTACTGGCAAAAATACGTATTCTGGCGCATTGAGTTAAATATAGAGTTGCAAGGAAATATTGAATAGACTGATGACGAAGGATTTACTTTTGTCACCAATAAATGAAATAATTATTTATAATTTGCGATTCAAAGAAATCGATGAGACCAAATAATATATTTCCTTTATAATTATAATGTGTTCCCTCTACAAACGCCAGTCAATGACTTGATTGGTTAACTGCGGGCAGGGGAAAATTTTGTATTTAATGGCACAATTTTTTTAAATTTTGTCCTTGTTGAGTAATAAGAGAATAGTTAAAATAAAATTATTATTTTGATTTTGTGATATCTTAAAGAAGATTTTATTTATTTTCTAAGCGATAACAGTAAGCCATGATTTCTAAAATACAAAATAACAGTCGACTCAGTGGAGCTCTGTGATATTTAGAGGAACCAAGAGTTGGCTACATTTTGTGTTGGGTAGTTCCATTATTTTAGTTGTTGCTAAAAATTCATTAGAATCCATTAAATATATTTATTCAAACCTTTTCTGTTTTGTTGGGTTTGCTAAAGGCACAAATCGTAAAGATGGTGAATGATAATATTATTATTATTAATTAAAAGAATTTGAAATTTCTTAAAAAGCAATATATCAGAATCTCGTCGTTGAGATAATGATATATTTGTTCCTGAAAATTGTAAATTTTAATTGTTTTTTTTCGGTGTGGAGATAAAGTTTGATTAATGGCTATTAGAGGAAATAGCCGTCTCCAAGCGTAGGGATTGGTGATCGTAGACCAATCTCTACAACTATATAAAGAAACGGCTACTCCAAGAAAGTGTCCAGAATATGACAATGAAAAATCGTACACTGAAATATTTTTGAAGATTTTGGATAAATAGTTCAAGAAGATTATTCGTAATTTTTGCCGTTTATATTCAGATGGTTATGTCACAGGATTATACAAGGGGACCCAGAGAGCTTGGGAATCCCTATGTGACCTAGTGGACGACCCGGTGATTCCTTGTCGTTCCGGGTGTGAGTATTATGGAATTTTGGTGATGTTTTTTCTTGTTTTGATAATAATTCAAATTAAAATTTGGTGTTTATTTTCATAGTGTATTTTGCTTTTAACTACATATTATTTCATTTGATTCGACATTTTCTCTTATTATCCTGTGTGGACATTTGATTAGTTTTGTGATAGTGACTTTACAGTTGTTTAATCCTTCTGTATATTGATCGGGATTTTGTTGTACGATGTTTGAATTTTTAATAGTTTTATTGTGATTGCCTTGATCCAATTATGGTGCGGATAAAGTATTATTATGGGGTTTTGATTCAAATTTGAATTTTGAATTTGTGTAGCTACAACAATAAAAAGAAATTATTGATTTACAAGTGAAAGTTACTAATTGATAAGGTATAATAGTAACAAATTTGTTATAAAAACATGAAATTATAATATTTTTCCATATAAAATTTTCGAAATGAAAATTTTTACCTATAAAATGGAAGAATCATTACTAAAATTGGTATATACCATATCGAAAGAATATTCAACATCTTTTATTATAAAAAGTAACAAATCGAATATTAATTTTAAATTAAAAATTCCATTAATATTAGATTGAAATTTTAATTATGAAATAGGTTTAACATTTTCTTTGAATTTATATTTTAATATTAAATAAAATAATAATTGAATTATAAGAAAACTTCAAAAAATAAAACAAAAACAAGAGATCTATGTAATTTCCAGAGCGCTATAAAATATTTAAATCAATGGAAAATACATTTAAATATAATAAAACTTTAAAACACTTAAAGTATTCTTTATTATTTTTTTTATCATCATTAATTATAATTTCATGATAAACTTTATTTATTATCATTATGTTTGTGGAGCATCCCAAAATAAACATTCAAACTTTGAACAAACATTTAGTAATCATAATTTTACTGTTAATAAACATTTTGATTTTATTTTTAATCATGTAAAGATTTATAACTCATTGTCAGAAAATTCTCTTTTAAATAATAATAATTATTATTGATATTATTGTTATTAATTATAAATCATTATTAGAAAAACAATAAATAAAGAATTTATATAAAAAAATAAAAATAGAAAATAAACATTACTAAAAATAGAAAACAATAGAAATAAAATTATATGTATGTAGGTTGTTAAAAATAGTTTTTAGATAAATAAAAATATAGTAATTTCTAAAAAAGAAAATTATATATTACTAAAAATAAAAATGTATAAAAATAAATAATATAAAAAGGCTTACCTAAGAGCATAACGATACAGACACAAAAAATTAGCTATCCGCAACAGATCAGAGGAATAGCAAAGATCATCATCTCGGAAAACAGTTCATAGAAAGACATAGGTACCATAACGTCCACAATAGAAATCAAATCACAATCACTTCATCAATATTCCAATAATTTGCACAATATCGAATTCCACATCAACAAAGTCAGAAACATTCCAGACACAATTTACATAATCGACATTCCTCAATTGTGTATAAAAGCAGAACTTTTTATAGCAAAGAGAGCATAATTTCTAAAGCTTACACGGCACGGAAGAATCAGGTACAAAGTTCGGCATCAAAAGAAAACTAGGTAAAAATTCATAACAGTATTATCATTATTATTATTATTATTATTTCTACTTTAATATCATATTTTTAATTGATTCTTACTCTGTGAGTACAGAAATAAGCAGTCACATTTAATTAAATCAATCAAACTACAATTTGCACAATCTTAACTGATTGACGTGAATTTTCTAATTAAATCTTCTTATAAATAATTACTCGGTGCTTCACCGTTGATCAAATAAAAGTTTTTTGTTCTTTCCATTTCTTCCTTTTTTGTTTAAAGTTTGCACAGCCGCTAGCTGGTAAACTTCCTGAGAGCTTTAACACACTAGGCTAAGCCTATGTTTAAAGATTCTGAAGTCAGGACAAAATCCCAGCAACCCTTATAATTAAAACTTTCCTTCAGATGGAATTTCCAGTACTTGCATATGCAGATGACTTAGCTATCGTTGCCAACAAAATTGGAGATCTGCAAGACATAGTGAACGATGTGATTAATTTTATCCAGTGGTCAGGAATGACAGTCAATGACTCTAAATGTGCGTTGTTAAATCTCTCCACGAAGAAGAACGGAAAGATCAATGGCAGCCCTATACCTGATACTAAGGATATGGAATGGTACATATACTGGGGTATGGAGAGAGAATTTGAAATTGAACAAAACCATCATATCTATGAATCAGTAACGAATCTGATGCGCAAAATACGAAAACGTTAAGACTATCTTATAAGACCTAAGTTCCGCAACTATAAAACTGCGGTATTATATTAAAATTGTTCCGAAACTAGTACAAAGAGTGAGGGAACAGATTATGATTTAGATTTCATTCTTAGGAAACATCTACGTGAATAACTATCACACTCACCGTCGTCTCCAATTGGATATTTATACTTTCAAGTAAAATATGATTGAATTGATTGAATTGATTGTATTTAATATATAATCAAATCAATCACAAAAGCTTATCCTATGCTGAACACCTAAAATTAAAATATGCTGAAAAAAATTTTTTTTAATCTCAGTCAAATGCTACGACAGCAGAAATTGTCATTGCCTGATTAAACAAAACAGGCAACGGGGCTCTCAAGGATCCTTGTGGTCCAAGATTACCTTAGTTATTCATTATTTTGATAAGTATCACAATAATACCATAGTCTTTCAACTGAACACCAACAGCGGAATCAGAGCTAGAAATAGAATCACAGTATTCGACAATTTTTCAACTCACCTCCTATGTCCTTTCTAACATGAAAAAATTAAGGAAAAGGTGTTTGAAAATTGGACTAACTTTTGCAGAGTAGAAAAACTGACAAAATCAAATGTCTTAAATGGTCGCATAAACCAAAACCTGGTGAACGGTACTTTGAATGATACTTTATTCAAAATTATCGCTCTAAAGATTTACCAATAAATAAAAAATTAAAGATGCCGATAACTGTAGAAATTGCTATGAGATAAAAGAACTGCCTACAACTACGGCTAAAACTACATAATGCCTATAGTACAAAAAAGGCACGATGATGTATGCGGTATCATAGTTGATTTTTTATCCATATCTAAAAAGGAATGGGAAATGCATATCTAAAAGAAAGGAATTTTTCAGGTCAAAACTTAATCCCTGATATACAATTGGTCAACAAGAGGCTTCAAAGGTACCTAATTATTGACTTCAAAGTCCCCTTTGAATCAGAGGTCTCTGTCAGGAGTAATGACAAAACAGGCAACCAAAAATATCAGATTTAACTGCACGAAGCCGAATCTGAACTCCGAAGAGCATGGTACTATGATATCAGAACATTTATAATCGGAGCCCCAGCGTCATGGATGTCGTCAAACTACCAAATACTTGAGACATTAGAACATAAAGTAGCAGAAATTAATACAATAACGGGAAAATGTTCGGTCAGGACGATCATCAACACCCATAATATCCGGAAAAAATTCGTAGCCAGAGCCGTGGTAAACATCTAAAACTTCCCGTGTCAATGACAACCATATCTTTGATTTGAAATAAAACACTGCTTTTCCATGAATTTAACATTATTAGTTCTAAACTTTATAATTTTTATTTGATAACATTATTTGAAAATTATTAAATTTTAGAAATCAAAGAATAAAAGTTATTAAAATGACAGCGGCCTTTTAATCGATAAGGTTTTATAATTCTTAAAAGTACACCGGATATTATAACAATCCAATAGAATATATTGGAAAATCTTAACTTCTTTCATAATAGGAAGCCAACTTAAGAAAGGCTTCTGGATAACACTCAATTTCAATTGTAATATTATGGTGTGAACATCAACCACAACATCCAAACATTAAATCCATAGATCAAAATGACTGAAACATTCTCATATCGTTTGTACTAAATCCATGATTACTGACAAATTTTGAAGCCAATCGTTGACATAGGACTAATGGAAAATCATGGAATTATTTATGCATTATTGATAAGTCATAAAGTTTTGAAAAGATCATAGATCGCTTGCTATCACCTAAGATGCACTTTTGATCATGTCTTATAATCAATTATTTTATTATATTGTTGTTAAGATTATTGTTGTTTTATGATATTTTTGTCGGACCTTAAAAATTCCAACGATAATTGAAGTTCCTTTTAGTATTTTTTCGAATTTTCATTAGAATGATTGAAAATAGATGGAAGTTAATAAAACGTTAAATTTAATAAAATCAAGAGCTGCAGATCACCTTTTTGAGCTCATTTTTTCACTGAACTATTAATTATTATCTGATTGATTATTATTATGATAGCCTTTCGTTATATTTATTTTAATTCAGTTTTAATAATGCATTAATTTATTTTAATATTTTTTATATTAACCATGTACAAAGAGGACCTACCTAAAATTATTTATAATTGTCTTCTCTAATATCCAAAATCCCTTTAAACCGACTCCACAAAAGTCTAAAACTTTTATTAAATCTTACTCAAAATTGAATGAGTAAATAAATCAAAATTTCTCAATATTTTTTACTGAGATACAACCTAATCAATTCTGCCTTCACACTGAACAAACAAAGAAATGAATTTTAAATATAATAAATAAATAATTTAACGATTATTATTATTATTATTTTGGATCGATGTAATTATTATTTACTCAATATTTAATTAATAATTGTATTTATTTTACTTATTATTTATTTATTTTATATATTACTTTATATTATTTATTTCTTTATTTACTGTCTCGTGTAAAGACAATAAGATATATTAAAGTTACGTTAATCGACTTCGGCTGCGGTCTTTCAGTGATCTACCTGAATTCATTCAGTCAGCCTTCAGTCACTAAACTCACTCAAGACTGAGTGCACCCATTAAGTTCTTAAACTGAGCAATAAATATACAACCGATTTTATTTAAACTTTCAATGACAAACATGTATCAAGTCTATATTTATTTTTCAATATAACCTCCACCAATTTCCACACATTTTTGCCAACGAGACAACAAATCCAAAATACCTTTTTCATAAAAGGTTTTTGATTACGATTTCAACAAATCCGTGACATAGTTCTGCAAATCGGAGGCACAATAAAATAATTTCCCTCGCAAATCCTTCTACAGCTGTCGGAAGACGTGAAGGTCACTGGGAGCGAGATCGGGACTGAATGGTGGGTGAGGAATGAGTGATAATCCACATAAATCAATTTTACAATTGTACAAATTGTAAATCAATTGTAAATCAAATAATTGTGAGACTGGAATATATGGATTGGGACATTATTATGCAAAAGTTACAGTTCAGTCTTTCCTCTTATTTGCCGTTTTCTTCTTAATTCTCTTATAAGTTTTGCATAATATTCTGAATTCATTTTGACATCAGATGCAACAAAATCAACTTTGACAAAGTCTTTCATATTGTTACGCTATTATTTACTATGAACGTTATCGTAACACAGCTCACAAAATTTACTGACCTCTTCACTTTTGTCAATACTTATACGAAAATGAATGAATCAAGACAACTACGAACAACACTCTGTTGCTAAAATAACAATAACAAACGCAGTGTATCAAATAATCAATAAAAATGTCTGCAATCAAATGTTCAATAATCAATCACACTAAAAATCAAGTAGTAATAATCAATTGAATAATAACAATCAAATAATTAAATGTCAGAATTAATGTTAATTAATTAAAAAAAAAGAAAAGAAAGTGAAGATACTGTCACCTGTTGTGACGAAGACAGGTCCAAAGGGTGGTTTGCTGAGCCCAATCCGGTTCGCTCAGAAATCCCCTAACAACACAGGACCCATCGTGGGCTCCTGTCGCAGAGAGGGCATGAAGAATGATTACGAACTGCAAGAAAAATTCGTGGCTTCTGACGCATATTATCTCAGAGATTTTATGGCAATCCACTGTGAATTCCATTTCTTTATATACTATTCTGGTCAGACGATCAATCAATAATAGACCAGCTTTACCAATGGGGAATGCCAATTCCCTTTTTAGCTCCTTAATTCTAAATCAGTCCCTCCTTGCTTACCCAGATCTAATCTTGAAAATTTAGGTTCGCCATTATCAAGAATAGGTCGTTTTTAGGAAATAGTTAATTGCCCTTTTTTGTTTTAATGTACTTTTTAATTAATTATTATTATTTTAATTCTGACCCTTTTGCGATCTTAATAATTCATTTATAATAATGATAACTAATCTAGATCCTATTGCAGTCTCAAACATATGCTTTTGCAAGGGTTTATAGGGATGTGTCCTTGGCTAACCCAACAATATCCTAAAAGATTGTCAACATCAGACATTTTTATGAGATGTGCCAGTGTTGATTTCTCCCTTGGCATCTTCTATTCGACAGATTCGCGTTTACTTTCTGGTAAATACAAGCTCAAAGATTTCTCATTTTCTGTGATTATGTTATTGAGAAAAGCATCTCCAAATTTTTCTGACAACACTTCACTCGGAGTTATTGCATATCAACTTTGAGAAATCGAGACACAAATCGTGAACACAGCTTCCTATTGCCAATTTAAAGCAGCAGCATATGCAACGTACCTTTTGAGATGTTTAGAAGTTGTGTAAGGTTTCTTGTTCCAATACGATCATCTGTATTGATGATTTGCTGCAGGATTTCTTTCTTTTCATCTCCAACTTCAACAGGCCTGTCGGACTTCTCCGAATTAAAAACACTAGTTCGACAACTTTTGATATTGGAATCAGTTATAAATATTACCAATTATAATTTAACAGATTAGTTGATATTATCAAAAATCTTACTTAAACATTTGTAAAACTCCAACTTCTTGATAACATTTTTATATTTTTTTATATTTTTTAGAAATTATTGAAAAAGACATTGATTTCTCACTTTTTTTCTAAGTTACACCTTTTTAAAAATCGACAAACTTAACTCAGATTATGTAAATATAAATCAAGAAAAATGTAATGCTATTCAGATCCATAGAATTCAATTACTTGGTAGCCAGTCAATGGTAGGATCCGTCATTTGACTGGCAGATGAAGATTTAATATAAAAATTCTTTGAAGCTCTTAGAATTTCTTGTTAAGTCCTTTGATAAGACGATATTTTCGTTATATACTTTGAAGATTTTAGAAGACCATAATTTGCGTTTTATTCTCAAGATTTGTGATATTATTTAAAGAAAATTTTAATCCCTGAAGTCCATTCTAATTATTGTCGGAAGAACAATTGATAAAAAATATGATCATTTCATTATAGGATAACCAACCAAACCATTTAGAAAGGTGTCTGACTGACGACTGAAGGGTTGATTGAATTTTCGTATTAATGCATTTCATTTTTTATAACAATTTTATTGAAAATTAATTGATTTATTATGATTTTTAATAAAATATTTATTTCTTCTCATTTTATCGTTATTTTGACCCATGCAAAACCGAATCGATCTTTTTATTTTGTGATTGGATTAATCGTTGTGTATTTGATTAACACTACTTTGAATTGTGAAAAATCAACTCTGTATTGTAATACCAACAAAGTTTGGTTTTTCAAACTGATTTTTGTTACACCAGCTAGTAGATAGTCACATTGAACCTTGCCTTATGAAGTTAACTTTCCGGCTAAGAGCTAAAATAGTAAAGCAGTTAAGCAAAATGGTAAATATATATACATATATCATATGTATATATATATGATAACTTCTATTGAGATCTCACCATTTAAGAGAATCATGTCAATAAAGGTATCGGTAATAAGGAAAAACCAGAAGCTACAGAACCAACCACCAATATCAACACCCACTTTGGACTTAACATTGGACTGATCATTCGATATTTGTGACTTTGGTTGACTGGTCTCATACATCCAGCTAATTAATGAAAAAACGCACTTCACACTCAATAAATTATTTTATTAAGTACAGAGATGTAAAATATATATATTTATTAATTAATAAAAAATCATGTTCAATCCTTATATTATTTAATTTATTTTCATTTACGTCAATTCAACAATGTGTTCACTTGATTCTATACATTTGAAGGTCCACAAATCACTCCCAGTTTCGTGATTAATATATTGAGATACAAAGATTAATCACCGTATTATTTTATCAATAATGCATTATTCAATGGGCCGATCTAATTAAGAAGTCACATAGTTTAAGAAGTCTAAAATATAATTTACGCTAAAAGTAAAGATCGGGTCTAAAAGTAGACCGCTTTTAGACTTTATTTAACGCGTTTTAAATAAGCAGCACTTTCAAAAATGTAACATTTTCTCTGACAATATATTTTAAAAATTACCTATTCAAATGAAGATTACATTAAAAATTGGTTAAATCATAAACGAGTGAATAATTATTTTTCTTGTTTGTACGTCTATTGTTCACTCAGACAAGACAAATCATGTTGTGGACTTTGCAATTGGAATTATTGCAATTTTAATATATATATTTTACAAATTTTTAATAACTTTATTAGTTAACAGTCGTTAAGGAACACAACATTATTTTATTATCACGATATTTCTTCATTAAAAAAAAGATGAAATAATTTGAGAAATAATAATTATTTATTATTTTTAGAAAAAGGTGTGTACATGTTGTGAACGGTCATTGTTGAAATCCGTGCGTGTTATTTGAATGATAGCATGGATTTGATTGGCTGTTAAAAAATGATTATTGAATTAACCTTGAAAAAATGCATGTTCAAATAAATGGAGTCTAGAGTACAATATGTACAATAGGTATAAACACATGGTCCCCTGGTGTTCCGATTAGAATTTTATTATGCAAGTATTTTAAAAGTGTTTCATTTTGTTTTAAAATTATTACATTCTGTTATTCAGGACCAGTTCGAATTGGCCAATATTCTGATATCGATGATGAACAATGATTATGATGATCAATATCGCTCCTTGAAACTAAAGCTTAATCGAACGAGAAATACAAAATCAGCGTCCAAAAATTTTACAATGAATAAAAATATGAGTTTAGCATCAGTGAGTAAATTTCTCTTGTTTAATTATTTGGAACGTGTTTAAAATATCGTCTAATTTAACTGGAATGTTTTGTAGATTATTATCATTATAATTAACATCCTTTTGTTGTTCAAGTGGAAATAACGACTTAAATACTTATTTAAATCACTATAGAAATATTAATACAGTAGGTCAAATAATTGATCTTTTTGTTATGTTCTGAATGTTAGTTCTGTCACATTCAATATATCTAACTTAACAGAAATTTTTAACAATAAGAAAGTTTTTTGAAAAATTGCGGCTTAGTTTGGGTTACTATTAGTAACTAAAAAGTAAATGGATCGATTAAAATAAACTTGGAAAATTGCTTGTGCTTAATAAGTGGAAATTTTTTAGGTTAAATCTGTTTAGCATTCAATAAAAAATAATAAAATTATTATCAAAGAATTTAAAAATTTTAAATTGGTAATATTAATCTTTTTATGTAACTGAAATTCGAAACCAATTTTTGAAAAGAATTTTTTATGTAATGTTCACATTTTATAATACAAGTCAACAGAAAATGCATGATAGAAGGAATTGGTCAAATTTTATATTATTTTTATGATAATAATATAATTTTTCTGATTAAGTTAATCCAATCAATCGATTTCAACCAAACAAAAGTGGAAATAAATAATTACAACAACTTTCAAACTCCGGGTCTTTCAAATTCTTATGGTAATTTTGGGTCAAATCTCTCACCGGATCTGCAGACAAATGTTCGACAAAAGCATTTTAAGTGTCCTTATCAAAATTGCTCGAAAGCTTACTACAAGAGTTCTCATCTCAAGGCTCACATCAGGGTGCATACCGGTAATGAATCTAATTCTTGTAAAGTAATATTCATTTTTTCGTGTTAAGGTGACAGACCATTTATTTGTCTTTGGGAAAATTGTCAACGTAGATTCACCAGATCCGATGAATTATCCAGACATAAAAGAACACATACTGGAGAGAAAATGTTTTCCTGTTCTCTGTGTTCAAGAAAATTCAATCGCAGTGACCATTTAACAAAGCATCTCAAAACTCATAAAAACCAGTCCAGTGTAAATAATGTTCCATCCAACCAGCTCTTCATTTTGACTGTTTGATATTTGAAATATAAATGTAAATATCTTTGAATCTCGTGAGGTTTCAGAAATTTGTGTTCATTTTTTGTAAAATAATTAAATGCTCGATTATAAATTGCCTTCGTTCAAGGTTGTCAACGGGTTATTAATTATGGGTACCGTTATTAATAAAGTCCAACTTTCATTGAAAATTTTTTCAATTTATCCCGTTTGTTTAATCAGTTTGTTTAAATAGAAGAGACGAGATAAAAAAGGATAATTGGAGTACAACAAATGAGATAATTTAAATAAGACCTCTCGCCCGTTTATTCGATTTTTTAATTTGTCTTTAAAAAAATGTCATAATAATCTTGCTTTTTCTTTTGTCCTTTACTTATCAAATTCAGTGATAATCTTTTTTTGCTGTGTCTCTCCTGGTCTGAGACCTTTTTAAATATACCCCTTGAAACCAATCGGTCATTATCTCTCGGTATTGCTTGGCTTTCCAGCCACTGATTAATTCTCTCCTCTACTAATAATGACAGGAAAGATAAATCCTCTTTTCCCTCACCTTCCATTTTTCATTTTCTAGTTGGGAAATCGGGAGTTCAAAAATCTAAAGACGATCTCGGGTATGAATTTTCTGAAAGAGCATAAATAATTACTTACGACCTTTTAGTGCATCAAAGAAATCCATTAATGGAATTCATCATTAATGTAGACAAAATGAAGTTATATAATTGCTATTTTGATTTTCGTTATCATTATTGTTATGCTTATAATCAAAGGTCTAAGTTTACTGACGATTCACTTATGTGACTACCCATTGTAAAATCCTGTCACATTAAAGAGTTCATAAAGAAATGCACCAGCTTGAGAACAATTTAACAATGAAAATAATATAATTTGATCATCCGACTTCTTTAATAAAATAATATCTAACAGCTTAATTTATCGCTTTTTTAGCCAAGTAGATAGTCACAATATCCGAACGTATCCTGAAGAGAGCCCAAAGCCGACGATGCTATTTCAGAAGGAGCATCGGATCTGAAGAACAAGTCCATGACCACGACCTTGGCTTTGTGGAGACTACGACCAACTTCAAAGCCACAAGGAGCAGCGTCCAAGATACGAACAATTCCAAATCAATCAAACCCATCGGACAGTCAATAATTGATATTAGTGATCCATTTGTGCTTTTGTTTCTTAGTGTTACAATCAATAATTGATTTATTAAACTCATATTAGTGATCCATTTGTACTTTTGTTTCTTATTGTTATGTGTTATGTTGTTTTGTAAAAATAATATGGTAAATGTAAAATCGAATTTGATTGATAAAACATTAAAAAAAATAAAGTGATAATAAAATAATAATAAATATAATAAGTAATAAGTAAAAATAAATGAATAAATACATATGAATAATAATAATTTTAATAAATAGGATAAATATTATTAATATGTATTAGTAATAATTATATTTTATTTATTTATTTGAAAATTATATTTTATTTGAAAATTTTTTTTTTGAAAATTATATTATGTTAACATTAAGTTACTATTAATAAAAAATTAAAAGAAATTTTTAGGGCAAAAAATGGAAGAATAGTAAAAATAGAAAGAAATAAAATAATAATATAAAATTGGAAACAAAAACAAAAAATAATATATAAGTGGGAAAAAAATTTTTACTAATTTTAAAAAAGAACGAGTTTAAGAAATATATATAAGGCAAAGAAATTATAAGCTAAAACGCACAAAAAAAAACAACAAAAATAAACAAAAGGAAAAGAAAAAGCAACGACAACAGCGTTAATAATAATAACGAACGAAATATACTTCGAACATAATAATTGCGAATTCAATTCAATTATAATAATACGAATACAGCGAAGGATCAACGTGAACTACTCAATTCAGAGCAACACAAGGCAATTAAACGAAAATTAGAATTTCATTGAAGACAGAACCCCACTAGAGTTTCCAATTTAACCTGTAAGCAGATACTGCCAGTTGACATCAATTAGACAGAAAGACTTCAATTGAAACCTGAGCACCCGCAATGTGAATTCAGCAGAATAAAAACTATAAAAGAATAAAGAATTTACCAAAAGATCGACGAACAAAATTCTATCATCAAAAACGTTAATCAATCGATATTCAGACGAGAATACCTAGCCCTAGTTGCCAATATATTCATATCCAACAGAAACGGTCAAAACAAGAAGGAAAAAAAATATCCTAAAATCATATGCCAATATCCGAGAATTGAATCAGAAGTCCATTTATAGAAAAATTATGCTTTGTTGATAAAGTAAACTTTTTTGGTTTTTATACTTGTAAGAATTTACAACAAAGTTTTCAAATACATTTATTTAATTCATTTGTGTTATAGTTTTCTTTAATTTTGTGTTCAAATTGTAACAAAGGTTCATATATTACTTTAATACATAGTTTTCATAAATATTTGATTTTGTCATTATCTTTATATTAATATAATAATAATTTAATCTGGCTTATAACCACGAGTCTATATGACTAGTTTCGATTTTAAGTAATTATCGTATATCTCTATATTAATATAATTAATATAATAATAGAATTACAAGAATTTCATATTTTGTAGACATTTTAATTGAGCGCTAAAATGAATAATAAAACAAATATATATAAATTTAATTTTACTATTTTATTAAGCAATCTACTTAAAATTTTATTCAAAAAATCAATAGTTAATTAATTCTTTCTAAAAACGTTATTTAGCTTTAATGTTGATATATCAGAAACTTTCATTTTTTATGAGACACCATAATATAGTCTCCGTCACTCATGATCTACACACATCACTATCAAAATCATTGATTTTTAAAAATAAAAGATAAATAGCTTAATGACGGTTAAGAAACCACCATTTGCTTCATTCATTTGATTTAACCCAAATTCGATTTAAAATTCGAATGATTTTCTCTATCATTTCAGATTTTGTTTTCCCTTTTTCCATACAAGCCGATCTTTCAACATTTTCCAAACATTTTTATTATGTTCATTAGATTCTATTAGATGTAACTATTGTTCATGGAAAATTATTGGGTCAATATATGTATTTCAAGATTAATTGAGCTATCTGGCAAGGTGTATCATTTTGCATGAACTAGAATCGTTCATCACCACTTAACCAGGTTTTTAATTGAGATCATAATTCACTCTGAGAAGTTGAAGCTTATACTTCAAATTCATACTACCATCCGCAATATAAAGTTTTCCATCTCTTTGTGCAGAATATTTAACTCTTTTACTTACATTTTCAGGCAAATATCTTTCTTCTGATCGAAAGTAAACAAATACAGTTAAGTCCAATGAATTGTCCACCCCCTGATAAAACAGAAAAAATCCGATAATAACATTTATTAATAAATGATACATGAACTTGGGTAT
>JBBMKC010098065.1:0-16693 GCA_037834085.1 Bipalium vagum | reverse complement strand
ATATATAATACATAATCCGTAATTCACTTTAAAATAGTTGGGGTAGTGCTGCGAATTCATGTTACCATTTGCAATATAAAGTTTTCCAAGTCTTTTGGCAGAAATAACGGATCATGTCATTACCGAATCTTTAACTCTTTGGTTTATACAATTTGGTCATTACCGAATCTTTAACTCTTTGGTTTATACAATTTGGTTTATATAATTTTTTCTTGATCGACGTCAAACTAATGTTAATATATATGCAGCTTTCATTCTAAAAGCAAACCTGGGGTATAAAATTAAACTGTTTTATAGAAATCATTTTTTACATAAAGTAAAATAATTACATCATCGTAGTTCTATGGTCGGTGGCGATGAGGAGTAATGTTTACCTCTTTTGACATTTATCCTACATGCCTTGCTGAAACCTTTATACCTGAATCAACAATGTTTGAGTGGATTTCTTTAATTGGTTTCCATTGAAATCTCAATACATTGTTAATTATTTTTCTGTATCTCTAATGGTTTTTCTGGCTCCTATCTTTATATTGAGACTCTAGTGGGTGATTTTTTATCATTTTGTTGATATTTTATGGCTGACTTGAATAAATTAAAGTTGCTATTTCCATTTGAATCATTGTTGCTTCTTCTAATAATACCTTAGTTTGTAAAATTGTTCATAGCGCTACTTTTTCTTCTAATCTTACTAATATTGCATGTAAATGGATTAATTTTATATAAAATATTGTACGAAACTTGGTGGTGGAATGTCAATTAAATATACTTTTAAACTTGCTTTTTTATACTTTGTTTTAAATAAATAATTAAATCAACAAAAATAATTAACTTAACAATATTTTAAGTAATTAGGTTTTTAAACTTAAGTAATTTTGTATAAATTTAACAAAAAAATCAACAACTTTATTTAGATGCTATCACCATTTGATGAATAAAGTCAGATATTTGGGAAGAAAAAATGCATAGAACATTTAGCTAATTTAAATATTCTATCATTGGGAAAATAATAATTTAGTCTATAATATTTTTATCTCCAAAGTTTACTGCAAAAATAACATTTATTAAAAAGGGTCAGGAGATTCTATGTACTACAAAATTTAATATTAAAAACATATTTATACATTCGTCAAAATCATTTTTTTCTAAAATTTTAAGAAATTAAAATAAATTTCTTTCTGATTATTTATTAATCAATAACTTACCCTTTGACATGTCTGCTAACAAGATTGTAACGATAGTATACATAATTTTAAATCAAAACATTCTGATTTAGTTTATTCTATTCTCCCTCACTATACGATGTGATGATTGATGAGTATAAAAGTTTAAGGTTAAATTTTGAACTTTTGCCAAAATGTCTATTTTCTATACTATTTCATTATTTTTATTTTTTTCCTGTGTATTATTTTCTTCTATGATATTGATGCTTCACAATCTAAGGTACCTAATAATTTCATAGTGTAACTCTTTATTCCAACTCTTTTTAAAACCGTTTTATATAGATTTTTTTCTTGATTCAATATGTTTGCATGATTTGTGCCTTAGTTGTTCATTCTTCTGGTCTATTCCCACGATCTGGTTTATTTGTAATAAATTCGATCCCGGTATCATTGTATCCTCGTAAGTTAACAATAATTATTAATAGGGCCATTTATGATATATAGTACCTAAAAAATTTATATAATACTGTTTATTGTTTTTATTTTACCTGATTATATAATCATTTTAGATTCAGTTTTAAATATCTTATTACTTTGCTACTATTAAAACTAATATTTTTAAAGACATTGTTGGTCTATTACTATTGGTCTGCAATTTACTAGTCAAACTATTTTTTTAGTGAAAAAAGTATTTGGAAGAACATAGTAGACACTTCCAAATAATCTTATCTCTAAAGTTTTCTGTTAACTTTAGGGTATCCTTGAAATAAAGCAAACAAGAAATGAAATAAAATAAGAATAACATTTATAAAAAGGTTCATGAAACTCCTTTTAAATATTCATTATAATTTTTAAAAAATTAATGTTATCGAGATAATTCTGGGTAATTCATTTTTATGTCACCGGAATATTTCAAAAGAATTTTTTGTATATTATTTATACTGATTACTATTTGTAAATAATTCTATTATAATTCACATAAATATGATTGTAACATGCCGATGAGTCTTGTTTTGACTCTGCGTTCTTTAGTAGCCTTCCACAATCTTTTAATTTTCAAGTATTATTTCCAGTCTCTAAGTAATGATTAAATATCAATAATAACAGGTGTTGAGTCGAGTCTTATAAGCTTAATCTAACTCCAAACGATTTTTACGCTTAACCTATACAGTGAACAGATAAACACAATAACTAAGACAGTTTATTGCTACAAAAGATGTATATATAATATAAAAATTACAAACATAACAATAACTTTTAATTAAAATTAAGAATAATCTCTCACTTCGAAGGTAAGTGAAGAGTCCTTCTGATAAGAACTATTTTTCAACCGACTAGTTCCACGGAACTGGAAAGAAAAAGAAAAAATACAGGAAACAAGTATTTGGATCAATTTCCTGATTTCTGAAGGTGGGTTAAAAAATAACAAGAATGTAATAGTCATTCTTTAGATAGTCTTCCTTTTATAAAAAGTTGTCATTTTATTTTTATAAAATTTCGTGTTGAATTTCATAATAGTTGTATTGTTAAAAAAGTCTACTTTTTCGACAATTGAAAATTTGCATGTTGAAATTCGTACAAACATCAATTTTCTGGTTAAACTTGAAAGGAACAGTGTACAAATCATTGATGCATTTTTAAAAAGTTTATATGGATGATTATCCAAATTCGAGTCGCATTTGAGTACATTAAGCATTTCAACGAAGGTCGGGAGGATAAGAAGTACTTTCTTTGAAATGCCTGTCAATTTTGACTAATATTCAAATGATATGAAAAGTTGAGTCATTGTGGGAGCTATGTATTTGAAGGTCTCTCATGGATCAGGTCATGTCTCGTGTAATACTTGGATTATCAAAGCTTTCAACACGGTGGGTGTCAAAGTAGTTGCACCAGGATCATATGATTCAAAGCGCTGAAGCCGCCATACCGTTTTTGAACAGAATTCGAATGGATGCAGGAATTTTTTTCAGAAAAGCCTAACTGCAGATGAGACTTGGATCTATCAAAATGATCTTGAATCAAAATTACAATCAAAACTGTAGTTACTGAATGGAAATATATTGTTCGCTAAATTCAAATCTCATAGGTCAGATAAAAATGTTATAACCGTTTTTGGCACGTTTAAGGAGTTATCCTTGTTGACAGAGTTACATTAACTTATTGCGTAGCAGTTTTGTAAAAATTGAAGGGTGCAATCAGAAAAAATTCCATGGAAAACAAAATCAGTGGAATCTTTTCCACAATGACAATTTTTATAATAATGGTTCTTTGTCTCTGGTTGCTCCTCGTCAAGCTGCATCTTGGTACAATCTCTACATAATAATTATTATTACAGATCCTATTGGAATCCTTTTACTCTAGGTGTACCCTCTGAGAACCCAAAAATATTGAGTATTTTATTAATAGGATTATATTCTTTTTTCCC
Source organism: Bipalium vagum (assembly GCA_037834085.1). Lineage (NCBI taxonomy): Eukaryota > Metazoa > Platyhelminthes > Tricladida > Geoplanidae > Bipalium > Bipalium vagum. The sequence goes on along the minus strand of JBBMKC010098065.1, from coordinate 13,108 downwards.
TGGAGCCATGTCTTTACAGGATTAACAAATAATAAAATATATGTTCCAAATATTTAAAATATGTTTAATAAATGTATTAAATGATTAACTAATTTTATTGAAAAAGGTCATAAGCTGCGACAACTGTAATCAGATGCAAAGTAATGGAAAAGAATGAATAAATTTCATAATTTATTCAGAATGTAAATGTTTATTCTCGTTAATACTGTTTTTTATGTTTTTTTGTTGAAAAATTTATATAATTATTTTAATTATTCTTTTCCCGCCGGTAAATTACAGTGAGAGATATTTAACTCAAACTGTAATTTGTTATGAATTCTGAGATTATTAATCTTTTTCCATCTTATCACCTTATGCATTGGTATCTCCTAGATCTATATATGAATAGTTCAGTTTCATTTACTATGAACTATTTTAGCAGTCTACTTTCAGTTTTCTTAATTTCTTTCTCCACGCCACCTTTTGAATTTCAGATTATTTATTACTATATTTTTTCATAAAAATGACGCTTTTTCATCAGTTTCAACAGATAGTTTTTAATTTTACAAAACAAAATTTATGAAAAAAAATAAAATCCATCGTTTTGACAGAGAAGAGCCCAACACTGGACTATCTTTTGATTTCAATTTTTATATCATTCTACAGGTCTTTACTCAAAAAACCTCAGAATTTCTCGTGAAGACTTCTTTTTCAAAGAACCGTTCTCGGAGAAAATGTGACATTGAGCGAAACAAATGAAAGTCAGAAGGTGCGACATCTGGCGAGTATGGTAGATGAGGCCATAGTTAAATTGCATTAAGGCTGTTGATAGTTGTATTGATTTCCATTAGGTATGAGCTTATGTGTTATCCGCTTGTAATAAAATTTTTCGATTGATTAAAGAAGAGGATATATTTTGTTACCATAACTTTCTGTAATTTCTTCAATTGTGCTTAATAAATGTCAGAATTTAAACTGTCATGGGAGTTTCAAAGAACGGAAAACATGAACTTTTCCAAATCGCTGTACTTTAGGACAAGAAACGAAATGCTCTTTTGTAGATAACCATTGTTATTTTCTGTTTGCGTTATCAAGTAAGATCTACTTTTCATTCAAGGCAGATCGTTCAATGGGTATTCTTAAAAAAGCAATTTTCAATCCGTTTATTTTCATGACCTTCCGACGTATATGAAGGTCAATTCGAGGAGCTCTAATTTTTACCAATTAGAATGAAGATGTTGTGAACCTTTAAGAACTAAATTCAGTGGGTTTTTAACGAATTGGATTAAAAAAATTCTTTCAAGATATCTTCACCAAACACGGATAACTATCCACTACGGGGTTTTGTTGTGAGTGGTGTCACCAGATTTGAACTTAGGACAGTACTAATTTATTTCATATCTCTCCATACACAAAAAATGTTACATGTAAGTCTTAATAACAAAAAGCGACATTTTTATGAGATCAGAATAAATATGAATGAAACGATATTTGTTTTAGATATTGTGTTGTTTATAATAGTTCGACACCCAGTTCTGTTATAAAATCAAAATGATATGTGAATACAAATATATTTTTTAAATCGATAAATATTAATAGGTAAACTAAGGTTAAATATTTTTTGGAAAAAATTTGAGACTTTTTTGTAAACTTATAATTTATCAGTAACAGATCGAGCACGAAATTTTAGAATATATTTTTTTAGTGCTTCTTCTTAAGAAACAAAGGTCGCTTTTTGTTTATATCAACTTCGCGAATAATCCCCAGGCTGGTGTCATTTGTCAGATCTATCCGCTTGTATGAACTTGTCATTATTGAATAAAATCGTTAATTACCACTGGACTACTTGAAACTAATAAGCTAACAAGTAAACTTATGAAATTTATTTTCATTCAAATAAATTTACTATTTCAAATTGTGAAACACCGTTTTAAATAGAAGATTTATTAATGCAAGTATTACAACAAGAGTTTTTGCTAATTATATTTAAATTCATCTTGACTTTGTATTTACCAATTCTATCAAAACTGAAAATAATCACCTCGATTATTTGTAATAGCCGATATTTTACTAGTTAGAGAGTTTGAAGGCCCTTCGAATGAGCAAGCAAAGGAGTTACTCCCCTTATTAATTATTTTTGTCAATTTTGTTTCTAAAACTAATCGGTAATTAAAGCTGTTTTTACCAGCAGCTTTTAGAACTGAAAGTTCATCAAAACAGCTCAAATTATTACTTATTGGTACTCCTAATATATACAATGAAACCAATTAAATTCAGAAATCTACAGCTTAGCAGTGCATAAATTCCAGATTTAAAGAAATCTTTGGTTTGTATGGTGATGAAAATTGTGCCATAACATTTTTCAAGTATTTCTAATTAGTAAAAATTTACCTTTGCAGAAGTTGAGTGAGATGCTAATAAATAAATGGAAATCAGCTAGTTGTAAATTTGGAAAATATAGTTTATGACGAAGAACGTTGTTCATATCCAGGGTGTTATCTTGAAACAGAATAGACCAATTTTTATACATTGCAGGGAACTATTTCTCTTAATGCATGGTGTACATTTTATAATTATAAACTAAGTAGGTTACCGAAGTGAATTTTCCACTAGTTGGGAAATGGAAAAAATCAATAATAACCTAAGTACCACATCAAACTGATATCAACATCTTCTTTGAATGAAAAGAGAAGTTTATGAGGGATTCGCTTTATCAACTAATTGTTAGGATCTTTCATGATTATCATAGGGTATCCATCGTTTATCATTATGGTATTAATTATAGCGGAATATAATTTTAGATATAAAAGGAATAGTTATTTTCTAAATAAATTGTAAAAAAGATGGATAATATATTAATAATTTATTCTATGAGAAATTTTAGTTTCGCTAACGGTCTGTAAAGCCTAAACTAATATTTCTTATGCACCAGCCTAATAAATAAAAAGAAAAAACTAATCCTTCAGAAGCCATATAATATTGTATATCTAAAAATTATTTTTGGAATTAAACCGAATATAAAACGAGAAAAAATAAATTAAATAATAAATAACTGATAAATCTAATCTAATTTTTTTAAAGATGTTTTTTCTAATAATATTTGTAGTACTGCCATTATTATTAAGGGCAGCCTATATTCTGACTCCTCACTATTTGATTTTATTGTTTATTCAATCAGATATTTAATAAAATTGACTTAATATTTGTTAATTCTACTATACTTATTACAATGTTTAATAATGTCAATAGAATTCCCTTCCGTTTTACGATCAATTCGTGCAACATAAACAGTGGCAGACATCTGTCAAATATTGTTTTTTGTGTAAAAAGTAGGCAAAAATTATTCCTCAACCTACACATTAGTTGTACCTACTATGATTTAAAACACGAATACAATATTGTAAGAATCGATAATTAATGTCGATAATCACAATATAAAATGAGGAGTCCATTACTAGTTTAGGAAGGTCTATAGTATTTTTCATCCGTTAAAATTTAGATATTGTCAGTCTTGTCGTTTTCATCATGATGTATGAACATAGAATAAAATAATTTTTTTGTCAATTATAAAGTTGTGAGTAAAGATTTGATGGAATTTGAGCTAAATTTAGTGTTCACAAAACAGATGTTTTTGATGAGAAACAAGAGACATAAATCCAAATTTCTTAGGTTAAAATGAAAATAAATCCAAAATAATAACGATTAAATTAACTATATTAAATGGGATATGATATTAGTGACTGTAAATTTTTATTCTTTTCAATACCCATACCAATTCTTCGTCAATCATTTAGAAATTTACAACCTATACGATCGATCTTTGATTCTCATTTTTAAATTAAATTCGATTTTGTTTCTTATGCTCGTTATGCATTATTCCTTAATTTAATTTAGATCTCACCCTGTTCACAATTTGAGTAGTCTTATTTAATTTTGTTTATTTGTTTCACAAATATATGTTAAATTACATGGCGGTAATCTATCACAAAGATTTTAAATTTTTGAAAGTAATTTAGTAAGAAGCCTTCTTTATTAATAATGGACCTTTATAAAAAATTTTTGATTTCATAACTTGAAACTACAATAATTATGAGCAGAATCAAAAGAGAAAAGATTCTATTGTAATTCTATTTGTGTGTCAGAGGCCCTCAGTAAAAATTCCTAAATTAAATGAAGACTAAAAAAATTTGAGAAAAAAAAATTACTTGATTATTGTTTAATCAAAATATCCTGTGTTATTTAATGTTAATTTCTTAAGATATATACTGTTAGAACAGTTTCGTTCTACAGAATGGATTCTATTCAATTACTGTTAACTTTATTATAATTTTATTATGTGTAGCTCACTAATAAATGCTGTTTAATTAAATAATTTTAAAATATTTGTTATTTTATTCAAATTACCGTGTTAAAATTGTCAAATTAAAAATAACAATAACCTTACCTTTAAAAATTGAACTAAAACTATGAAAACTAATGAGGATTAAATCAATTATTAAGATCCTTGAAAGTTTGACCTAAAAAGATAATATTGGAGAAGTCTTAGCCTCTGTACCTAAAATATGAAATACACAGAAAACTAGAAAAAATATCCACGCACAATTTTTTAAAAAATAAAATACAATTTTATCATTAAAAAAGTTATCTCTTTTCTCAGCAACTTCAGGTGAATATTGATTCCATGCATTTCTGAACTTAATAATATTATCACGATTCTTATTAGAATCTTTGTATTTGATCTTACGCATAAACCAGAAACGTTCAATTAGTCGAATTATCATTTGGTGGAAATGACTTTTTTAAAACAAAAAATTAAAATTTTCAGTTTTACAAAACCAATCTTTTGATAATTTTTCGGTATAAAAAATATTATTTTTCCACTATTTTTAAACTTAAATAGTGTGACACCATACCCTTGGCACTTAAATCCTCAAAACCCAGTTTTTTGCTTTTTTCCAATAAAATTGAAAAATTTTTTCATTTTAAAAACATTTAAAATGTCAAAATTATAAAAGCTGTATAGGAAAAAATCACGAAAAAATAAGTATCATATTTTGATATCTATTGATAAGGCCAGAATGAGTATTTAAGAGATCCGAGTGTTGAACCTGAAAAAGTTTTACTGCTCAGAAAATGGTTTAGTAACGTCATCATTCTGTAAAATGGTCTGTCAGATAAAATATTTATCAGAATACTTCTGTCTTCGTTTCAATTTTAACTCGCGATCTACTTCCTTTCAATCTACAGTGGTATAGAACTCTTTCAGAAGTTGAATAAATTTGACAATATGTTTCATCATCAATATTAATTTTTGATGAGTAATTTTTTTGGATCTATCAATTTTTTTTTCTTAGTTATAATATTCAATTTCTTCTTTGCTCTGTATATACCTACCTTTGATCCATTAACTTTTGAACAAACTTTTCTCTCACTTGTATTTAGATACTTTTCACATTGTCTTTATATTGTTCAACCTTGATTTCGTTAGTGTAGCTGGCTAATAATCAGAATTTTTTGAGTATTCTTCTTTACCCGTATTTATCTACCCTTTGATAACACTATATCTGTTGTTTACGTAATCCTTCTATAAAATGACTCACACTCGACTTACGATTGTTATTTAATTTCCATAAAAATCGAATTATGCTTTTTGCATTCCTTCGACTTCTTATGCTCAAAACAAAATAATTATAATTATAAAATAAATTAAAAATACTAAACAATTTTTAAATTGCCACCAATTAATAGTTAAAACATTCTGATAACACATGGAGCGGCCCAATTAAATGAGTAACTAAACAAACGAAAATTTAAAACGATATATATTTGGTTATTTTTTCTATATTTCACAAATATAGCCAAAATGCTTACTGTAAACGATAAGCGTATGTAACGTTCGTGATGAAAAACAAATCATAAGAACAAAAAAATTTTATCACTTCAATTATGTTATGATCATAGCCTTAAGCTCAAAGCATTGTTAACCCTTCACTTATGGTTTTAACATAATGTGATATGAATGAATCAAAGTAAACTGTATTGTTTTTTCACTAAATGACAGTAATAAAATAATAAGTCACTTCGCCAAAAAACCAATTAGCACGCTAATCAATATTATTTGAAACGTCAAAAGTATGAAACAATTCTTGTTGAATAGACAATTTATCACGATGATTTCCTTCTATTTCATTTATCTTTCCTTGACCAGTAGACAAGAACCTTGTAACTATAATATTATAGTTTCTAATATATAAAATTATAGTTTTTGCAATCCCAAGAATTCCAGCGATTTCATTCTTTCTAATATATCATCAAAAATAGACTAATCTCAACTAAATTTAAGATTTAGTTATTATTTTGATTTTCTGTGTAGAATATCCTGTCTGCTCATCTTGTACTTCATTTGATTGTTCTGCATAGTTCTCAGGACTAAAAATTTCACTTCCTAACAGATTTTAAAATAAATTTCCAAAAGAAAAATTTTTACAAAAAAATGCTGACTATATCAGATACAGTAGTGACTTAATTGATTGCGATTCTGACTTTATCAAATGAGAAATTACTTAATCAAATGCAAGACTGGTACACCCAATTGCAACACTGCCATAATATATTGATAAACACTAATTAAATTTAAAACTTGCGACAGAAATTGTTAAATAAAAAAATTAACCGATAAATGAAAGTAAAAATATTTTAAAAATCAAAAAAAACTAAATAAAGTTTTCAACAAAAATAATGCCAGAAAAAATGACAAAACCAATCGAAAATTCCAGACAGATTTCATAATGACATTAGAACGACATTCTTATGTGGAAACATCTAATCAAGTAACAAATCCAAACTTCAAATACGTTGTCAAGGGTGATTTCATCTGATTTATATTTTTTCTAATATGGACTGAATATTACATTTTACATCTTGCTTCCTTGTGGTTTTTAAGCAATATTATTTGGGACTTCGCTCTACAATATCTGTATCCTTCAGGCTTGAAATATCTTTGTATGCTTGTGGTAAAAATACGTACATTTTATGATTTCTTGATTTTTGAAGCATTTATTTTTTCGTCGGGTTCTTTATATTGTGCCACTTTCCGTTTTATTCGAAACTTAAACTTTGGACCTCATTTATTTTTAAAAATTTTTTGATCGTAAATGCATCTCGATATTTCTGAAATTTTTTAAAATTTTTCCTACTGATTTTAAGGCAATAATAATAGAATTCAAAAACTGTTTCTTTAATTATGTCGCCAATTTTAAACAAAAGTTATCTTTTACACTAAACTTTTCTATTTCACATATCAAATCAATATAAATTAGTGTTTAGAAATGAAAATTTGGGGTCATTCTTGTTAATTAATCATGTTTTTTCACATCCATGAATTTTTTAATAACTAAGCTGAATAAATAAACTCTTATTTAAATTTACTTTATGGTACTAACTTAAATATCAACAATAATAGTAAATATCAATACCATAACGTAAGATTTTAAAAATTTTCTTTTGTTTTAGTAAAATAAAATTAACTTAGAATTTTCTTACTGGATGTTCTATCTCCATATCCATTCGGATAAGAAGTGAGAACAGTCCTATAAATCTCTTTAATTCGCTTGATCTTCAGCTTCAGTTCTGCCGAAGAGGATTCAATTCGTTGGTGTTCAAGACGATCTCAGTATTACAAAAATACAAATTGTGATTCACTGTAAAATGATCAAAATTTTTGTCTTTGTCCAAAAAAAATTCATTCATCACTCATTACAGTAGACCGTGTTGAATACTCTATAATGCGTAATAGAATTTTAGAACTTTTATCATGGACTAATTTTAAATGCAATTTCCCAATAATCATCCACAATATCAAAGACCCATAATTCATTTTCAAGGTAACGCCCTTTATGATATTTAGGCTTGTATCTAAAATATAATTTCATTAATAAATTTTTAAAAAGAAAAAATAATAATGTACCTAAATAATTATTCATCGATTTGAACGATTGGTCTCTGACATCCAAGTAAAATCCGGTTGTTCTTTAAATAAATCATGTAAATATTAGCATAAAATTTTCCTACGATGGAGACCGATACACCAGTGTCCTCGATCTACCATCCAGTAATATATTTCTTATTTCTACAAAAGGTTGATGATAATTATCTTTGATGGATATTATTTAGAGGCTATTTATTTTTTGGGTTTAATTAGAAAAATCCTCTCGCTCTTAGGCTCAATTTAATTCACCGCCCTACTTAGCGTGTGAGTTAAAAACAAAAAAAAGAAATGGGAATGCAAAAATTCATTTAATCCTCAAGTAGTTATTGGCTTGAGTATTTACTTAATAGGCGAAAGATAAACTTTGTTATGACTACAAAACAAGTTTTATCTGAAAATTTTTTAATGGATATTTATTGTGTAATAAATAAGTTGAGGCTTTGTTTTATTTTCAAAACAAGTCCTTGTTTAATTATGATTAAAATAATATATAAAATCAAAACTTTTATTATGTAAAAGAATCGAAACTTTGTTTTATCTGGTTATTTAAAAATTATTTATAAATAAATTCAAAATTTACTTTTGGGCATAAACAAATTTGAGTTTAACTTTGCGTCTGAGCTTGAGTTTCACTTGTTATCTTTTATAGTGCTAATTGCTGATGGGTGTCGATAGTAAAATCTGGTGTTACTTTTCGGATGTTTCCTCTTTTAAAAAACGGCGAATAGTTTCCTTTAATATTAGCTGACTTCGAGTAAATGGGCGTTGCCTTTAACTTGGTATTTGTCATCCGATAATTAGGGGTCTTTTTTATATTCCCTGGCGTCTGGTAAATGGGTGTCCTTTTATGATAACGTTTTTTTTTGTGTCCATATTTAATTTGTAGGGAGTTTTATAGCTATTGCCCCTACTATAAAATTTATTTTTATTTACTATTTATATATTATTTATATCTTTATATTTTTTTAATTTTTGCACTCTTTCTTTATTTTTAGTAATTTACTTTGCCCTTAACTAATAAATTTTATTTAATTTTAGTAACCTTAACTTTCCTATTATCTTTATACAAGTTTATTTTATTTAAAACTTTATTAATTTATTTATTTACACATTAATTAATTTTAAAAACATATTTTTTAAACTTTTGAAATATTTAAATCCATCAATGACGATTTTACATGAAAAAAAGAAGTATAAAATTCACCAACATAGATAAAAGAATACATCCTTTTTTACAACAAGCACAATAATATCAGATCAAATCAATAATATAATGTTTTGGATCGAATCACGAGAAATCGGTTTTCAAATTGTCTTTTGTTGAATTTATTTTGGATTAGGATTTTGGTGGAAGTCTCCACAATTATTACTGATGATTTAGTTTCTAAACTATTTAATTCTCAGTTCTCAATTCTTAAATAGTTTCTCATTATTAGTAAATTTTTTTGCTATGGTATAGTTTAGAGTTCTTATGTGCTTTTTCTTCTGGTTCAGGCAACTCTACCACTTCCTTAAATAAAAGTTTGCAGAGCTCCTGTGATTCACTAATTACTTCTGCTACTAGCAGTCACTGTTGCATCAAAAGATCTGAGAGACAAATTTCAATCTCAATTAGGGATTTTCTTCCTCTTCTCCAAATTTCCATTACTTAATAGAGCACCTGGAGTTTTAATTTGAGCTTAGCTCGAAAACGTTCGACTGGGTCCATTGAGAATAAAGGATGGAAATATATATAATGATTGAAAACCTATAATCTGAATGTAATTTTATGTAAATCTCAAAAGTGTAATTTTGTATTAGCAAAACTAATAATTATAACATTTTAATTTTATTAAAAATTATTAAATAAAATAAAAGTAAAATAAGATAAATTAAAATCAAATCAAATCTACTTCGTGAATCCTCAAACTATAAAATCATAACATGGAAAAACATTACAATAAAGAATACACATTAACGAAGATGGAAGCGAATTCCGAAACACGAACCGAACAAACTAATTTCAATTTCTCAAATTCTTTTCCCAATTGTAAATCTCTCTTTCTCTCTTTGCCAATAATGCCGGATTGTGTCATTATTGAACCTGACACTTCGCTCTCCTATGGTCACCGTTTGTCAACATGATATTCATGTGGTCATCTCATTGATTCTCTGCTTAATTTATTTCATGTAGAGCCACGATCCCGATAACCAACTTTTGGTGGTAGTTGACTTCAGTATTCCCAGTTAGCTGTTGGGATGGGTATCGTGAACCCAAGGTTGGAAAAGCCTGTTTAGGACCAAACCTTCTTCGGTGAACAACCTTGTTTTTAAAGAAAATGATTATTTTGAGTGCGAAGATTCACGTAAAATCTTTCAAGTTAAGTTTAATATTCAATCAAAAAAATAATCAATTTGTAAACAGTGAAATTAACAATTTTGTAATCTTGTAATCTTTACAGTTCCATATTACTCGCTATTTTAAAGTTTTTTAGAATATATATCCTTAGCTCTTTAGATGTGTGGATTTCAAAAAGAAAGGAAAAGGGATGAGTAGTTAGTAGTCAAATATATCCCGGGCCTCTAAAATATGTTTTCATTCGTTCACTGTTGTTCACTCACTCAAATATTTTTGTCCAGGAAATACAGACCTATTATTATTATTATTGTTGGAATTCCGTGGTTACCATCAAGCTACCCACCAAAACCTCAAAGAAAAACAACTCATCGCATCGCTTGGATGCCCCGGATCATGGGATCCCGAAAACGATATGGTTTTTTAAAAATAGGACTAAGAGAATGAGAGATTCACAAATTGGCCACTGAATTCTTGACAACAGCAATACCTCAGTCCTATCAGATATACCTCAAACATATGTTTCCACAGCCTCCTCCAGTCTCCAACTTACTTAGGTCTGTCCTTTGACCATTTATTTTTAATCCTTATTTACTATCGTACACATTGCGTGACTAAACTTATATATTATTCCTTATCTATCTAAATGTAATAAATACTATATAGCAAATAAAATTATTGATTTTATGATATAAATATTATTCTCTTTTCTATATTAAATTTTTTAGGCTGATTTGGATTTTAGTAATCTTTTATTAATTAAAAATAATTATTCTTGTTATGTTTTTAAACTAAAATATCTTTTAATTTAATTGAATTATTAACAAAGATTTTAAATCTTTCATAGTCTAGAAGAATATAATTCAATCCATTTCACTCCTAATTTTTTTTATTTTTATATATGTATATTTGTGTGCGGAAATTGATGATAGCTTCTCCGAAGTAACCATCCATTGGTCAGCTATTAAAGACGATTAGAAAAATTGATAATTAATTTGATTTAATATTTTATCTTATAATATAAAAAACTATCATGTCTACTTTCTTTTATTTATGTTCTCATTTTAATGTTATTTTTATAATGAAAATTAATTATACTTTTTACATAAATAATATAAGTAAAAAGTTAGGTTAAATTATATAAAATAAAGTTATAAATATTGCTAGTTGAAAGTTAATCGGAGAAACCGGGATTCGAACTAGTACCACTGAACTACATTCCACAACTAATAATAACAATAATAATTATTATTTATTTTTTATAAATTTGGAGAAGAATTCTATTACCATAAAAAAATCAAGGCAAATAAATAAGTAAACCATTCTTATTCATAAACACATAAAATATGGTCGTTTTCGGAAATAAATAAAAATTTGTTTATGCACAATAAAATATTGTCATTTATGGGATTTATGAAGTCTCCACATTTCTCCCTCTGTAATGAAACTTTTGTCCGCAAAAGTGGACTCTTGTATTTTGATTTTTGAGTCCCTTTATTTGCAGTTAATGGGGCAGCTGGAGGCATTGGAATGGTTTCTATAGCAATACAGGTACTAGATGGTGGGCCATCATGTACGGTAGTTGATATCATTATAATCATTATTACATTAAAATTATAGAACCAATCTGTAATGGTACAACAGCAGAAATTGTTAATTACCTTTTCTCGAAAGGTGTTTTTAAACAATGTTTTCCATGCAAATCTTGTTCTAAGCCAATGATAATCAAACCATATACGAAACATAAGAATAGCTTAGGAATGGAATGGAATAATTATTAAAAAAAAACAATTAGCATAAGAACCAGTTCTATTTTTGAGAAATACCGTTTTAATCTAAGTATCGGTATTAAGTTGGGTGCGTTAAACATTTGTCAGCTAAGCTGGTACCAAAATCATTGGAATTTTTTCAAAAAACACCGTATTGATGTTGCTAAGGAGATGTTGGAGTAAACAGAAAATAGTCGAACATTCATCAAGCGTATTATTACTGGTGATGAAACATGGGTTTACCAGTTTGATATGCTGACAAAACAACAGTCCAATTAAAGGTGAACTTCAGATGAACCATGTTATTTTGCATGCACCATATTTTCCAGATATGTCAACTTGCAATTTTTTCATGTTCAATCTATTAAAGAAACCACTTCGAGGAACCAGATTTGATTCTGTTGAAACAAAAATCGAAAGACAAATTTATGAACATTCCGAAAATTGATTTTGAAGTGCTTTCTGAATTGGATTAAACATTTACAAATGTGTATAGCGATGGGATGAGAGGACTTTGAAGGAGACAAAATAATTTTTGGTGATTAAATAAATATTGTTTTATTTTGTCAGTCACCTAACTATTTAAACATAGTGATGTTATTATTATATCTTAAATCAGGGATGCCCAACCTTTTGATTTATTAAATATTTAACAGGGCCGCAAAAATGGGTTGCTTTTTGGAGTGTGAATTCTTTAAAAACATGGATTTTTTTTATATCATCATCTTAAAATTAATGGTAAAATTACAATATAAAACAAAATCATGTGAATACAGTTTATTTATATTATTACAATATTGTAATGTTTATCTGTAGTTATACATAAAAACATTTAATTTAATTTACCAATATTTATTCAATCAGACTTTTGACTTTGTCTTCCAGCCATAATGTTTTCAATATTTGAATTGAAAGATACATTTGTTAAGTTTTGACTTTAGGATTTAATAACGAAAGAGATAATTGCAAAACTTAACTAAGCTCGTATGGGATTCAGAAGGTTTTACAGAGTGTAACGTTCGAAAATAAATTAAGGTT
>JBBMKC010098064.1:0-27261 GCA_037834085.1 Bipalium vagum | reverse complement strand
ATTTAAAATTATAACTTTTACAGTTGTTTTTCATTAATTCATTTTCCGCGCCAATTCTACTCGCTCACCCTGTATATATTCTCAAAGAAAAGCATTGATTGGAAAAAACGAGAATAAGGAGACAATTTTATTTCTCTATATATTTTTAAGATTATATATTTATCAGTTCCAGAAAAGACCTCTCAATTAAACTGGGTCATTTTATTTTACATAACATTTCTCGCACCAGAGTAAAGATATAAATGCAAGGAGGAGACGTCCTGTAGGACTGAATGAAAGTGAGAAAAATTGACTCCCTACCTATTACCCAGTTTCAATGGCTTTAATCAATACCCCCTAGAACCTGTATTAAGATATATTCTTGAGACTGATTATCAAAATTCTGGATAATTGGAAACATTGAAGTCTTTGTTGATTTCGTCTTTCTGAGAGCTTAAAAGGACTTAAACTGTTTGTGATATCTTCTTAATAAGAAAAAATCAGTTTCACTTTCCTTGCTTTCACGAATTGTGTTTGTTGAGCTGGAAAATAACCAATATCCGTTTGTTTTTTCCCTGGTGTTTGACTTCACGAATCAGTTATTCTGTTTAATATATAATACCACCAACACGCTGGGAACAATATTCAACTAACAATGCACTCCCAATTTCAATTGACTACTGAAGGAAACATTGCATAAATCATCCTGCAGCAATCAGATGAGATGAAAATCAAAAGCTACAAGATCGGTAAAGTAACCGGACGCTCTCAAAGGCCTCCCTCCACTCTTCATAGGATGCTTTGGCCATTTTGGCAATGCGAACTCTCACATTTCTTTTGTTAAAGATTGTCATATCGCCGATTTCTTTGTTGAATCCGTAATTTGGTTTCTGACTTTGAAAAATCCCATTAAAACTATATATTTTTTTCGGTTTTCCATGACAGTCTCATCCCGTGATCACAGATCTCCAAATCTCCAAGCTCAAGAATTGGAGCTGATACTTTTGTTTAGATAACAACATTAAAACCAGGAAGGAACCATGTACCAGCATCATTAATGAAAAATCTAATGTCACCGTTTTTCCAACTTATTACGTCGTGGCCCAGCTGAACCTTCGCTAAACATCGAAATTAAGTTTCCCGAATCCAAAGTAAAATCCCACATTGTTTGTTCCTGCTTTTAGTAAGGGGATTACTTATTCAAACATTGACACTGGAAAAAAATCTTTTTCGTAAAAATTATAAATATTTTATCTCAAAATTTATCCTAGACCGTTTTATGGTTTTTATAAAACTGCTCTTTATTAAACACTCTAGCATAGTCCTTATACTTCATTTTCTTTGTACCAAGAATGTTTTAATACCGTTTCTAACGATTTTGATAAAAGAAATCAGGAAAACTATTAATTATTTTTTTGTTTTAATAGTCCGCGATGGACTCCAGTTGTTATCAGTAAGATAGAGATCGATTCCAAACAGTTTTTGGATCCAAAATAGGTTTGCCCTATTATTGTTATCAAAAGATCAATTTCATTATTTAAGTGATGACGAGAATGATAACTGAACCTGTCATTTTGCCTCCGTGTTAAATAAAAAATTTTATTATTAATTATTATTATTAATTTTTATTATAATTATTATTATTAATTTATTATTATTACTATTCTCATTATTATAATTATAATTATTATTATTTTTATTAAAATTAATTTTAATTTATTTTCGATAAGAATCCTCTCTTAATAATAACCATAATAGCATAAAAATAATAATTGGGATAAAATCATTATTTTTTCCACTTTTCGCGACGGTTGTGCGCTGAGGATAATTTATATAAAATCCGTTGGGTATTTTTATCCATGAAAAGTTAAAATACTATTTATCTTTTTTACTTTATTATTATATTTGATAGCCTAAAACAGATTTCGCAATTTGTTTGGGCCCACTCTCCATGGTAGACGTCAATACTGTATTATTGGACATGGTTTCAACCATTATTGGTTCTATTCTTTCCAGGAAGACTATTGTGACCTTTTGTATATTTGTATAAAATGAAATGAGTCTTAATCCTTATAATTTCGGAAAATCGACGATATTTCTTTTGGCTTCAAGCAACGTATGGAGAATTTTCACGATTTTCTTACATATTTTTTTAAAAACCGTGACTTAATATTGGAAGGATCCTTGTATAATTGATAAACTTAAAATGATGACTGTATGATCGAATCATTTCATTTTGAAAGTGTTTCATAAGTGAAACTGTCTTAAATAAATTTCCTATTACAGGAAATTCGTTGTTATCATTGAGTCCTTATTGTCATTTTATCTTGTGGAGAGAACTCATCAACTCTCTCTATTATTGTAAGATAGAAAATAAATTTCAAGTAAGAAGCAAAATGAAATCTGTGGCCACAGCTTGGCATTTCTTATGTAAGATAAGTCTTTGTGAGTCGATATTCTTCAGAAGATTGTGTAACGTCATGTTTTGACCCTTGGCACGATCTGAGAAGGCTTTGTTTAACATGCTTATCTTTGCTTAATAGTTTAAATGTTTAAGCGATATTGTGTAAAAGAACCAAGCTATTCAGAGTTTCTGTATTATTTCCTCGGTTTTTAGACAAAGGTACTTCTTGTGACTGATAAATGTTACAATGTAAAAGTAGTATGCTTATTATTTTAGAGAATGAATTATGGGCAGTACTGATTTATTTGTTTGCATACGAAACCAAGAAATACGCAGCGGAATCTCACTGAACCTTTTGTAATGTCTCTTAATCTCACTCTATCAGTGATTGTCCATGCGAGAAATGGTCTATTCGTTTCTTATATATCAATAAATATCCAAGAAAGGAAGAGTTGTCATTTATTACTGAATGAAAGATAAGAACCGGAAAGACACCGGAACGTGTTGTGAAATAACCGTTGTTGTGTAATCATGGAGAAAGACTGACATTTGCCGTCAATCTGTCCATTCAAAACTTAAGAGTAAAAAAGAAAATAATAATTTAGTTGAAAAAAGTAATTTCATAAAAATTTTCTGGAACCTCGGTTCGAAAACGCTCCACATAAATCCGCATCATTCGGTAAAGATTCCAACCTTGGAAAATAATTTCACAAAAATCGTGAAAATGATTTCCCTTTCTTTTTCGTCGATCGTCGGGGTTCATCATCGAATGATAAAACAAAAGATAATTGCGCTGTCAAACTTTATTGAATTTAATAATAATCGTTCCAAAGCACGCCTTTTCACAAGTGAACTGGTGGTTTCCAATTCTGTCAATTGTTACAGAATGTCATTGATTAATCTCAAAGTTGAAGATCAAAGTCAGCTTGATCAGATTTGCTCTATTATAAACGGTCGTCATTAGAAAATAGTGGGTGGATTTTGTGGCCGAAAGCTAGCGGAAACATAATCAATGTCATTTAGACAGCAGTCAGGAAATCATGTTTTTTGAGCGGCCCTAATATATCATTATTTATGTAATAGAACGATTCGGTTTCAGACACGGAATTCCTGACTTGGTGTAATACGAAAATCCCCGTATCAATTACGTTGCAAATGTCATTTCTTTGTAAATATTACCATGACATGTTCCTGGAAATCGATCTCGACTTTTAGTCATCGTTGATGAACTGTTATATTATTTATATTTTTATACTGTTTTTGGATGCAGTCGATGGGGCTTTTTAAGCAGCATTTCTCAAAACTAAATATAAGAAACAATTGGTCCTGAACTCATAATATAAAGTCTGGGCTTGTGAAACAGAAAATCCCCGTTGACAACATTTATCAGACAGATTTATTGAGATTAAATTGCGGAAAAATAAAATTTTCGAAATAATATTACCGAAACTTTAAATAAAATCAATAAAATGTCGAGTACTTTAGATTAAATGCATTGGGGGCATTTGACGCTACGCCCCACTGGAAAGCCACGGATAAGTCACAGCCAAAGCGCTGGGCGACCAGCTTAATTCTGTGACTCACAATGAATGAGCCGTGACAGTGACCGATTTCCCAATTCGCTGCTTTGAACGCGCTTCGTTGATTGTAAATTTCAATGGTGTTTTAATTACATCACCAAGTGTGGAATTAGCGATTTTTACCCTTAATTCTTTAATCTCCCATTTGCTTTTGTCTGGAATTAAATGCTAGACTGTTGATTAGCATTTTCGTTATAAAGACAACAGCCATTTCAGCAGAAATAATTGTTATTTCAGCTTTTATTAAAATTGTCAATAAAAGTCTGCATTTATTATTATTAATAATAATATTTCTCAAATAAAAATTAATTCTCTTAAATTTTTTTATGGAAATGATTCGTTGTTTTATTGTTATAAATTTTTCATCTTGAGAATGTTAATTTTTATTTATTTTTAAAAAAAATATTGAAATTTCCACTTGTATTAAATATCATTAATTTTTCCAATATTATTTCTCATTAATATTGAATTTATTGTGAAAAACGGTTTTCACGAGATTCGATGTTCTTTATGACTTTTTTTTCATTTGAACAAAAAATTCTGTTTTAAAAATGATAATCATCATACAGGGTGTTTCATAAAAAAGTATACGCGATTAAACAAATAAAAATTAATCAATTTGTCAATGATCATGATTCATTTTTTATATTATTGTGATATATCATTAGAAAAATATTTATATTGTTCCAATGATTTCGAAAACGTTATGGAAAAATCATCCTGATTCCAGTAGATCTTTGTTAGAAAGTTAACAGATCTGTATTGTCAAGATTACAGAAATGTATCGATGTCCAATGAATGCCAACCGAACTTCTTTAATACATGTATATTATTACTAAAATTTATTAATAGTCATTTTGGATTTGAATAGTTTTTGTACAAAAAGATTAATAAATTCGGTTAAAAATTAGTTGATTATTTTTGTTTTAAAGACGTACACATATTTATGAAGCATCCTTTAGATAAAAAAATCTAAATTAATCAATAATAATTATTATTATTTAAAATGAATTTCGTATTATTCGATGCTCTTAGATTATTCGTTGAATATTCTGCAAAAAATCATACTTTAATTATTTTTTCATCATGCCATAGCTTAGAAATATTTTTTAAATTTACTTTAACACAGTTTCTTTATTTCTCACTCAAAGATAATTCGAAAAAAACGAAAAATGCATATGAACGGCTCTGATATTAAAATATATATTAAAACCAATTCAGAGCTTAATTATTTTTTTTCATGAAAAATTGGCATTTGAACTTTTCATTAACTTCACAAGTTAAAGAAAAATTGACATTTTTAAGAACAGATTAAAAGGTGAGAAAACATTAAAATCGTTCGAATTATTAATTTATTTTCCATTATAATTTCATTGATTTTTTTTAATTTTACAGTGCCAACTGACTATTTCTTCATTTATTCTTTTCCAAATTAAATTGATTTCCACAGTTTACTCAGTCCAATGAGAAAAATCATAATTACATTTATTTAATATTTTCAATTATCGCGATTATTTAAATTTCTGCGATAATTATCAGCAGAAATATTTTTGCCATCATTTTTTATAATTTTTTTACAAACTCCTAACTATTCCAAAGACATTTATTGGATTATAAAATAATAATTGGTAATAATTTTAAAAATATTCTTTGGGATATTTTATATTCTGATAAACCATGCAGTAAATTTATAATGCTCGTCAATAATTATGAATAATTACAAAATTCCTGATCCTCTCACTGTCAATATTTTCATAATTGCTTCTTATGGGATAACGAAGGGGAATGGGCATAATCTCATAAAAATATGCATAAATTATGAGCTCCTCCCGTCTATACCTCAAATTTAATTTTGAGAAAAAATGAACATTTAAATTTTTACATCAACTTTGGGACTCGATTTAATATTTTTTTCTCTTTAATTAAGAGACAAATAATTTACATTTATTCCCTCGGGAGCAAAGAAAAGTATAGCATACTTCTCATAAGCCAGTCCTAGAATACTGTTTTACTATTTATTTGGATGGAGAGCTATAGGGAGGTTTGGAGTCTTAAAATAATATTATTATTACTGCCATAATTTATTCAAACCCAATTCTTTTCAATTAAATTATCTGGAGTTTTATACTACTTTATACTGTTCTGGTTTCCTAATTTTTTTGGTTTCGAAATTTGTTTAAACATAAATCTTGTGATTATTAACACGTTGGCTGTCTGGGACGAACAATGTTCCTCTCTGTCATAATTCATAATATCCAGCTAATTGAACCTCCACGCCCAATCCATATTTGAGGAAATATTTCATTGAGAAATTGACGTACTGCCACACTCCATCTTTTTGAAAAAATGAATTTCTCAGAATTTTATGACTTTTTAAGGGTACGTACAAAATAATCTTTGAACAGCTGTAAATAATTTTCTGATTTCACATTGTAGAGACCAATTAATTTTTTGGAAGACTTTATTTTCCCAACATTGACTTTTGCTGATATTCTTGGAATTTCAGAAGATTTTCCTGGAATACTGATTATTTGTTATGATATTCCAAACAAACAAAATTTCTTTCTTCTGTTGTTAACATTCTAAAACCTATAAAAATGCCTTTATCAATATAAAAACAAATAATCAATTTTTTATACTTAGACAAATTAAAACTTCTAGATTCTCAAATTACTATTATACATAAACCATGTATTTTAAACATTTTTTATTTCGGCCTCCTAACGAATGCTCAAGTGAAAATCAAATGAAGATGATAATTGGCTTGGCTGTCGACAATGTGTTAAATAATAATTCAATACAATTATGAATTATCTTCAATAGTAAAACAATTAATAATTTAGGTCCACCTGTTCAAGTTGGGGATCTCAAGCAATATTTCTTGATGGAGGTCAATAAAAAAGTCAATCTTACATGCCCATTTACGGAGGTTGATTTTTATAAATGGAACAATCTTAAGAGTGCAAGCCATGCACTGGCAGAGTCAAAAACTCACCAGATCAAAATCACTTCCGATACAATTCCAGAGATTTACGAATGCGAAGCTGTTAATGGATACGGAAAGAGAACAGCAACCTTTATTACCAAAGGCATTGGTATGAGCCACATAATAATAATATTAAACCTTCTAATTTTCTTAATCTTCAGATGTCAACTCGAAGCATTTTGATGTAGACTGTAAAGCCAATAAGGCCGGTAAGTGAATTTTTGTAATCTCTGATTCTGGATTTTCTGGAATTTTGAAATTCTCTTATCCAAAAATTGTGATTCTTTCCTGTCTTTTTCACTTTTATTTTCCTCGTTTCTTTTTTTAAATCCGATTCTAATGTGGTTGATAACTAAAGGAATGATAATGTGACATTGGTTACTATGTCATACATATTTCAATTTTCATATCAGACCAGATTAGTATTCCCATGATGGCCATCATTTCCTGTAAACCAGAAATAATAATTTACAATTAATATTTATGGTCGACATTGATGATAAAATGTTAGTCTGAAGGGAAGCTGGACGAAATTATAAATTTTAGAACTGGGATTTTTGCTCTACTATATTAATGATAGCATTAATATTCAGTTTTTATATATAAGATTTGATCTGTTCTTCATACTGAGATACCTTTTTGAAGCCAATTTTTATTAAGAAAACTCAAAATATAATATATTATTTCAGAAATTTTATATTTTTATTTATTTATTTTTGAAGAAATTCTCAAAGTATAAACTTTATTCATTATAATAAAATTTTGAAACATATTTCGATCTTTTAGTTCAGATCCTCTTCAGTCAATTTTATTACCCAATGATATCACATTTTATATTTTTTTCATAAATTTAACTTCATTTTTATTGGATAAAAATTTTCAAAAATACAATTTCTTTTATTCAAAAAATCTTAAAACTATAACTCTTTATGCTTAATTTGTTTAATGTTTTTTCTAAATATTAATTTTTTTAATTAAAAAAATGATTTAATTTTTTGAACAAAAAGTTATAATTTTTAGAAATGTTTATAACAAACTTTTTATCCAATCAGAATGAAAATTTATTTTAAAAAAGTATGAATGTGATATCATTTGAAGATAATTGAGAAGATTTTTTTTCAGAATTCTTTTCCAAAAAGCGTTTATTTGAGAGTTGAAAAGGCATTATTCACTAAACTTCTTTATTTGTATTTGGGCTGACATTAACGATCGAATTTATTCTTTATTGGGATTAAGAAGTTGCATTATTTGATTTTATTGTTTTATAATGTATCATCTTAACAAATATTTTTTAATTTTCATGCCTTTTTCTGATTTCGAGCAATAATTATAAATGTGTTTTAATAGTACTTGTAAAATAAAGAAAGATATTTATAATATTAATATAGGAAGTATTTCCTCCCGCAATTTTCCAGCTGATTATTCAATTTTTCTTTTATAAAAATGAATAAATACTTCATTTTTTGAGACAAATTATATTTGATATTTATTATTTATTTATATTTTATAATTATTAACATTTATTTTTGAAAAATATATTATAAATTTATTTAATTTTTTAAAAAATATATTATTATTTATTTTTGAAAAATATATTAATTTATTTATATTTTTTATATTTTATTTTATAATTGTTACTATTTATTTATGAAACTAATGTAAACTTTATTTAATTATTTTAAATATTAATAATGTGAATTTTTATTTTATAATAAAATAAAAACTGATTTAATTTTAATTGGTTATTATACTTTTATTTATGATAAATTAATAATAGATAATTTGATAATTACTTTCAAATAAACTATAAGCCAGATGACTTTTCAATTTCTGAATTCTTTTATTCTAAATATGAAGAATAATAATTCGTTTCAAAGCATTTTCGGAATTTTTCGGGCTCTATTTTACTGAATATTTTGTTTCATCCTTTGTCTCATAGAACACCATTGTACAGAAGAGACGCAATTGTTAATGAAAACATTCAACCCAAACATAAATGAGAACTTTCCCTTTCATCTGTTTATAAAAGAAATTGATTACTCTAATACAAATACGCGACTTTCATTTTTGGATATTATAAAAAAGGAAAATATTTTCATTACAACGGATAGAATGAAATTGATGAAGTGAACAATGACAAACGATAACTGAACAAAAATAAGAAAAATCATAAAAGAAAAATTACAATGTTACTTTTTTGAAAATTGTGATCAGAAAATGAACAAATTTAACTTACCAAGTTTTACAATGACCGAAAATATTTCATATATCGATCACTCCATTCTTGCTTAGCGTGATCATCTTTTAGATCTACATTTCCATACTTGTGTCGTTGAAACTATCCACTGCATTGACTATTACTAATTACAATATCACTAAGCACATCACATTTTGTTAGGTATGCGATAGGTGACAGTCTCTCATTGTTTAAAATCATATCACATAAATGGGAATTTTATGTTTTTGGTCATCCAAATTTCTAGTCTCATTTTCCAATTAAAATTGAATGAAAAGAAAGATAACATTAATAAAATATTATAAATGTGACAAATATAAATAATAAAATTTAAAATTCTTGGTTTTTTGGTGGCTTATGAAATAATAAATGTTATTCATTAAATCACTCATTTAAAACTTAACAGCATATTATTCCTAGACTCAGTCCATTGGTCATTAATGGAGTTTTTAAATTGATCACTCATAAAAATTGATTTTTGTAGGAATCTGAATTAACAGCTTTTCATAATAATGCATCCATGTATATATCATGTACTTCAGAACCATATCAACCGCTTGGTATCTTATGTACCACATGAACCGTTTTGTAAACACTGATATTGTCTCTTTATTTTTTATTTATAAATTGAGTGTTTGTTTCCAATTCCACTTCTTCTTTTTCAGGACCATGTTTTCTGGTCTCCAGTACCGATAACAATTTCTACTATGAAATAGATGAAGGAAAAAAGGTGATATTTGACTGTCGAACTATTATGAACACAACCGATAATGGAAAATCCCCCGTCACTTACAGCTGGAGAAAAATTCCCACCACAGATTCTTTTCAGCCATTACCATTGGGCATGAATAAGGACAGAAATCCCCCAACTACAACAATAAACAACAAGCTATTTATTGGTGAAAAAATCGAACCTTCCAACTATAATGACATGTCTTCATGGAATTCAGTTGTGATGTTTGAAAAAGTTACTAAAGATATGGAAGGAATTTACATTTGCACTGCTTCCAGTCCTTCGGTTACACTCAGTCGAAACTACCGTCTTAGAGTTAAAGGTGAGAGGTCTTAACTTGTGACACATTTTACAATAATTACACAATAATCATCATTGCGAATTGATTTGATGATTGTTCTCATTAACTTTTGTAAATCAAAAACTCAAGGGTATCTTAATAAAGGATCATTTTCAAGTCGTCTGTAGAAAAAAAGAACTTTTCAACTATGACTTGATGTTATTTTGATATCTAAAATCAGGACGAAATGATTCTTTACTAACGTGTTTTGTTTATATTATCATAAATAGGCTCAAACCATTTCGAATTCAGCCACAGACGGATATCGGATATGGCCAACCCATTGTTAATATGCAAGGTATTTGTCATCATACTATTCAAAGGCTTTATTAAGTAACCAGATTCCTTGAAAATAAAATCACCACCGCTACCTCGTCTTCACCATCGTCACCGTTTACAATAATAATAATAAAGACATAAAGAGTGATTAGTATCTAATAAGGGTGGTTATCGAATATTTTTGGACAAAATTTGGGTCACATTATAATTATTACAATCATATGATAATATTTCATATTATTTAGAATAATACACTCACCAATTTATTTTAAAAAGAAATCTGATTTAAAACTCGTTTCTGTTGTTCTAGAGGTCAAGTCCATGACGGTCATTGAAGGATCTCTGTTAGAGAACGTTACAGTCACTCTCGGAAGCACTCACACATTTTCTTGTAAAGCATTCAATTCTTTGACGAAACCAAAAGTATATAATTTTTATTATTATTATTATTATTATTATTATTATTATTACATTATTGTTATACACATTTGAGTAAAAATAATTTTTTCCCTCGGAAACTCGTAGGTGACAAATTTTTATTTAAAAATGGAAATCAATTATTGGAGAGTGTTTGGGATATTGGGAAAATAATTTATTAAATCATAACTATATATATCTGTGTATAGGAAATCTTAGAGTTTGTCACTTTTCTTGGCTAGGAGGAACTAATTAAATTGCCAATATTTCACTCAGGATCCATTAACAGTTGAACAAAATAATCTATTTTATAATTAATATTAGACAACAAATGCAGCTGCATCACTGCGTTGCCCAATTGAATTAACGACGGCCACCGTTGGTAGGGCGAAACATTTCAAAGAAACAAATGCCAGGGATTCGGAGTAGATTTATTGAGTAAAAATTTCATTTTACTGAGTAAAATATTCATCATCGATATTCATTTCCCATTAATACCAGGCTCGTCTTTTATCTTTTGTGAAAATAGGCCTTATCACTTGAGAGATAAGTAGTTGCCTTTGTTATGTCTAACTTTTTAATGTCTGCTCTGCCTTCAAATGTGGGGGGGCTGTCAAATTTTGTTGTACAATGCCAAAAGAGTTTAAGAAATTTTCGAGGAAATTTTACAACAGCTCTAATAAACTTTGTTTCCAGTTAAAACGAAATAAATTTTCCGAGTTTTTTGTATAATTAGTGAGCGCTTTAATTCTTTAATTTTTTCCTGTTTTGTTCTTTTTTATATTAAAGTGTTTAATTGATTATGATTATTATTTTTCTTACTTTATTTGGTTATTTATTTGTTTATTTTTATTCAAATTCATATACGTTAAATAATCTATAAAATAAAAATATATAAATAATCTATAAATTAAATATAAATAATCTATAAGAAATTGTAATTAAGAACTAACCAATTAAATTTGAGAAAATAAAATATTTTGTTTAAATGGTATTTTAACTAAATTTTGATATTCTCTTACTGTCCGATCAAAAAGTAAAGGGTGTTCGGATCAAAATATTTTATTATTTTTTAGTGCTTCACTACATTAAAGTCGGTAATATGACAATCATAAGTTAAAAATATAATTTGGTTTGTAATATAATAAAACAAAATATAAAAATTAATAAAAAATAAAAAATGACAATAATCTTTTTATTAAATGTATTTATCCTGTGGATTTTTTGAATTAAGTGGGGAAAGAGGCTTGATAAAAAAGAAGCGGATGAAGCAACTGGACTTGTCAAATGGGAAGAAAATAACTACAAATTTCTACAAGGATCATTGGATATTGAACATAAAAATAATGAAGGAAATATCAAGGAGGCCTCTTTTTACGAGAACACCTTAAAGGTTGAAAACATTGGAAAATCAGACGCTGGAACTTACGTTTGTTCAGTGCTTTCGAAATCTAGTTATTTAGTGATGAAAATTGTGCACGTTTCTTTGAAATCTGGAGGTAAGAAAGATTTGTTTTACTGATGTCATACTAATATTATTAGTTAAACCCAATGGAGAATAATACAATTTTTATTTATCATTCAACTTTGGTGGTACATTTAAAGAGATTTTAAATTGAAAGTGGAGTCAAAAATATAATTTAACAAACTTCAATTTTATATATTAAAAATATAACTATATAAATTTATTTCTCCACGACTGACTATCAAAACAAAAAGGACCGTAGAGTTAAAATTAAAACATCATCGTTGGATTTTATTTATTAATATTTTATGGGTTCCATTATATATAAATATTGGCATCTTTTAATTTTGTGAAACCTCAAAATGTAATTGCTTTTTTCAGAAAATGGTTAAAAATACAGGAAACATATTTTGTTTTAATGAAAAGAACGTGTTTTCAGAAATCTGCTGGTATTAAGACAGCTGTTATTTCTGATATTTATAATAAAATCGAGCTTATGTTTGTTTTTGTTTTCAACGTTTTTTATTGAAGCTGTCAACATCATTTTCATATGTTACATGTACTTTCATTAAAACAAAAAAATAATAAATATTTTTTATTTTGTATTAAATTTATCGATCTGTTTTTATCCGTGAAATTTTTTATTAAAATTAATTTTCATTTTAAAATAATTAGTCACACAATAAATTAATTGTGTAATTTAAATAAATTTTATTTATATATTTAATGATAAAAATATTACCGAAAAAAAATTCATCTTTAAAAAAATTATCGATTTAACGTCCAACTCTAATTTCAACGAAAATTTTTTTGTTATAGTCCATGAGAGCATTGTTGCGCTGTAAAGTGACTTTTTCAGTGTTTAGATTGAGGTAAGATTAAAACAATTATTGTTGAGATAAGGGTATTCTTATCCAGTCGTCTCAGTGAAGATCGATCGGTTTCAAGTAGGAGAATTGCAATAGCATGTTGAAAGTAATCGTTATTTCTGGCCCCATTTATTGTTGCAGACAATTTCGTTTGGTCTTCACAGATTTGCAGACCAAATCGTCATGGTTTCAGAAAGCAAAGCTCATTATTCATTATTTTGTGCTAACAATTACTAATTTATTACCATTAAAACAAAGCCTGAATGAAATGGTGAATGTTGTTAGCAGAGGATATGGAATGATTTCTCTTTCCATAATTGTTTTTGACATTTTATTAGACGAAATTCTATTGAATTTCAAACGGAATTTATTTTCGTGGTATGGAAATTGAAATATCGTTTTTCTACGTTTCAGAAACAATATATCCATAAAATCAACATGAACGATTTTTATTGCCCAATTATTTTAAAATTGTAGTGAAATTACTGTTACTATATTACAATAAAATTTGGGAGTGAAATTCTCCATTATATGTGCTTTGTAAAGGTCCGCTGGACAATTATTGTTTGTATATTCATGCATGAAAATAGGCCGAATTGACTTCCCAAACAATGACAATGGTGGTCACGTTGCTTTAGATATGGAAACTCCCATAATTTAGTAATTAATACTAATTTAACAATGTCAATAAATATGAAGTATTGTTATAAATGAAAACATTTCCTAAATTATTTATTTATATTGCTGTGTTGATTTAATTTCCAAAAATTTTTCATTTTGCCCGTTGTAAATATTTGCAGAAGATTAAAAATTGTTTATTTTAATATTTATATAATAAAATCCACAGTAAGGATTAAATTGAAAATAATATTAAAACTGAATTTTTTGATGTTGATGAATTAATTTTAAAAATATTAAAATTAATCATTAAATAAATATTAATTAAATAAATATAAATTTAATAACGATTTTTACATCAATAATTAAATAATATTATAATTTAATATTGTAAAATAATTGATTGATTAAATAATGGGAAAGCACTTTCCAACTACTCAATTATTTTCATAAATATTACGTTAAATTTTGACTTATGAATTCAAACAAAAAAGGATAATGTGACAGTTTCTGACTATCAACGTCTCAATGGACTTAATGAGAGAAACTTTGCACCTTGGAATTATAATATAACCATAATTCCAGTCCATTGGAATAGAGTTAAAATTCTACGTTATCTTTATAATTTTTTTATAACCTTGAGCATTATTATAGAGAAAATGTTGATTTATATATTTTGTTTTAATAGACATTAAAAAAATTCATCATATTTTTTTGAAAGAGTGAAAGCAAAACTGCGAATTTTTTTTATTTAATTGGCAAAGTAATTGTCGAATTTTTTAAAGAAAACGAAGACATGAGACTCTAAAATCGCATATTTCAAAACATTACATAATGTGACTCTTTAAGTTGGTAAGGAACCTATAATTCTAGTTTTTCCACATATCCCATGTGCTTGGCTTGATGTGGATTTCGATAGTTGCATGTGCAATTTCACGTAATTTTTTAAGGATCTCCTTTGAATAAGTCTTAGATTTCGTTGTCATTGACATCGAGTGGATGGCTTCATTGTTGCTTATTTTTGAGTGAAAAATCATCCTTTCGTAATTTTTTAAATCAATTTTTTAATGCATCTAGACACTATACTTCACATTTTTTGCAAGTTTGTGAGGCATTGTCTTCTTTTCAATAATAGAAAAGTAAAATATACTTCAAATTCCTGTTCCAATCTTCCATACTTAAGCTGACAAATGAAATACGAAACGGAGATTGAATTTTGAATTCACCGGCTATTTTTAAATATTATTTAAACAATGATTATTGATTTAAAATACAGTTAAGTTAAAGTTAAAATTGTATTTATACAAAATTTATACGGTTTTCTTTCCAATCCAATATTTTAAAAGATTTATTTTCTTAAGGTCCATATTTCATTTCTTGTGAACAAGCTTAATTGACTTAATTAATTGAATTCCAATTCAAAATGTATCTAATAAGATATTCATGTGTTAAATATGTTCAGAAACAAGAGAAGGTAGTAATTTTCCACTTTATATCACTGGACCAATAGCCGTATTCATTATATGCTTTGGAACAATCTTATTTTGTCTAATACGCCGTAAACTGCGACAAGATTCGAGTTTCAAAAATCGAGCTGGGAGAGGCACTACAATTACAACAACCAATACGTCCAGCGCTAATGGAAGCTCTTCGGGATCTCGAAACGTCTCCACGGCTCGTCAACATATGCTTCCAACGACAACGACAGTCAGTTCAAAGAATATGCATAGTCAAAATATTCCAGCCAACGTTAACGTATCATATTCTACAAATCCAACTTCTGATCCTTCATCGTATGGTTCTAATTATCCGGCATTTGCCGCCGGTTACACTCCAGCAGTAATGAACTACAATTATGCCGGCCACAGTCAGTATCTGCCGCAGTCGAATACCACTCCCAGTAGCACAGAAATCGATCATCCATGCTCACACCACACTTGTCTGTCTCACAACAATCAAAACGTTCCATACGATTCCGATACAACGCCGTCGCCGCCGCCACCGACCAGTGTGACAGACACCATTTCCACTCTAGCCAACAATCCTGGCAATCCACACATGGTTCCTCCGTTCTCCATAAGTGGTATCTCCGCCAATTCTTACTCTCCTAATCAATCTAGTCAAGTTTATCAACCATCACAGAACACGTCGTCCATCTCATCGTCATCCAATGCTCCATACTTGGCCAACACCAATCCGATGTCATCTCAACAGCAACCGGTCTACACCATTGGAAACATGTACTCGGCATAAACGTTGTATCACGTCGTATTGTATTTGGGTTGTTTTCTGGATTGTTGCTATTATTATTATTTATTATTATTATTATTAATTTTGTGTTAGTTTTGATAGATCATCGATTTTTACTAAACCTTTTATTTGGCTGCTACCCTAGATTGATTTTTTTTCGATAGTGTTTAATCGAGTGATTACTTACTTTACATAAGGGTTTTGTATTTGGCAAACAGGGTGTATGCTTACAGATGCAACCTCGAGATCTTCTCTTTGACAGGGTACAACCAATTGCTGGATCTAGGAAGGGTATATTGTTTATATATTATCTCATCTTTAATTATTTTCATCCGGGTATCCTATTTGAATTTGAGTAATCTTATTATTGTGTTAGATATAATTTTTGGTTTTTGTTATTATAATTATTATTTGTATATAAATGGCAGAAATAAATGAATTTTGTTGCCTTACAATGATGTGTGGAATAAATTATTAATTGTCTTGATTTTTATGTTGGTTTCCCATTGATTTTTGTTTTCTCCACTCTTTTTACATTATTGATCTTATCGTTAATTTAATTTGTTTGAAGGAAACCAAAACTGGCGGTCACAGGGGACGATATTAAATAAATTTATGTTTTTTGTTTAATTATTTTCAAGAAAATCAATTTTACAATTTTTAATTAATCTTTTTATTTTTTTTAATGAATTATTAAAAGATTTTTTACCAAAAAAAAATATTAAAATGATTTCCAATTTTCTTAATGAATGAAAAAAACAGGAGGACTAAATCAATTTTATTAATTTAAATCTATTTTTATCGTGGGTTTTTGTAAACAATTTAGTTTAATTTAATTATGTTTCCTTTGGAAAAATAAGATAAAAATCATTGCCTTTATTTAATAATAAATAATATTATCGAAATTTAAGTAAAATCATGTTTGGGAGGAGATTTCTTGAATGCTTCTTTAAAAGATTATTTTTTATTATCTTCCAGAGACTTGTTTTAAATCACCTGTGTCATTGTCTTGTATGTTAGTTAAAGTGATGAAAGGGTTTTTCAAGGCGAAAGTCTTTTTTGAGTCTATATTGGGTGGGGATTTGTTTGCTTTTGCTGCAACATCAACTTAAGAAAAAGAAGAATGATCAATAAAAGTTGAAAAATAAAAAATATATGTATAGAAAGATGATTTTTGCAATTCCTATCCTGTCCATGGTAGCTTGTTTCTCCTTTTGATTGTTCATTAATTTCAACCAGTATATCTCCAGCAAAGATCTCAAAATATTATTAAACTGAAAGTAATAAAACCAAAGGAGACATAATCAATCAGTGTGATTAATTATTTTTAATTAACCAATTTCATTTAATTTTAATATTTTTGGTGATGTACATAATAATCATAATTACGATGATGATTCGTTGTCATTTCCGAAGGAATCCTTTATTATGTAATAAAAGTATAAATTTAATTAATGTTCCAAATTATTGTCGGATTACATCACGGGTATGTAACAAAATGGTGATTACTGGCTTTTTACAAGCATTATATTCAACTAATCCATATTACATCTTTATCTGGTAATTATGGGAACTCCAGTCAACTAGTTACAACGAAATGCGCATCTGTGCCTCAAGCCTTATGGCGCGATTATTAGGATTTTCAATTAATGATGTTTTCTTGTTTAAATGTTGAGAGAAATCCTGAAATTAATATTAATGTTATATATTCAATGCCGAACTGGTATCAGTTGTGATCCTAAACGGATTGATATAATATAAACCGATAACTTTTTCATTTTGTGAGAGTAACTTTATGTGGTGAAGGTCACTTACCGTTGTACACTAATGTATATAACCATGATATGAGTGAATGTAAACAATTATATTTTTTGTTAGACACGTGGTTAATTTCATTGATTTAGTTTATCATTAACGTAAAACATTTTTATTGGTGAAAAATTGATTATAATTATTCCAATTATTATTATTAATTCGAAAACTCACCTTATCACTTTCAAACCTTCAAATTTATAATTCCTACTGATTGATATACAATCTGAAGGTACGAGGAAAGTCTTGAGGAGATCTGAGACATCATTAATGGAAAAACAGTAAGTGACATGGTTCATAATGTATATTGAAATATTTGGAGAAACATGGATCAGTGTTTGTAGAAAATATAAATTTTAAGAGATTTGAAATTAATTATATATCTGTCAAAATCAAAGCAAACGAACCCAGATAACGCATACCAATTGCAGAAGCGGAAAACAATAAGTAAATAGAAAACTGTTCAACAATGCAAACATAAGATAACAGAACACAATTCGTTAGGGAAAGGCGCAAAATAATTAATGATATTTTTAGCTTCGAATAAGTGATGATATACAGGAAATGGTTCGTAGATTAATAGAAATAGATTTAGTCACTAATAAATGAAATGAATGTCTTTAATGAAAACCTAAAATGACAGTAAAAAAAAGATCTTAAACCTTAACAAAATTTGTCTATGAAAAAATAAAAATTATTCAGCCTTGAGAATAATGACTGATGTCATGTGTGCAGAGTTGTGTTGTGCATTATCACGGTGTAAGGTAATTGGTCTATTCTCTAGTTGTTTTCTTAAATCTTAAAAAGGAATATTCTTATCACTTCTGGCTGTTCCATCCTTTTCATATATCACTTGTTCAGGATAAGAATAAAAATACTCATACCTGTCCCTGGCCTTTAACTTTTAAGCTGATATACAATATGTTTAGTTTCTTATTATAACACAATAAATCTACCTAAGTTTACTTGATAGAAATTATGTAATTTGATAAATTTCAAAAGCTTTTTTAAAGAGTTTGTGTTCTTGGTTTCATCGTAATGATGAAGAAATTATATTCTTATTTTTTACCATTAACCCATGACTATTGGAATATGTGTGATATCATTTTTAAGGCTATTCATTTAAAATCAATATTTTTATGAAAATATTTCCTTTAAGTGATTTGTAAAAGCATGTTAATGAACTAATTAGGGTATAGAATTCTTAAAAACTTTTATTCCAGAAATCGAATAACGTTTTATGACCAATACTAACTCTGACCAAAAATAGTGCTTTTCAGATCATTTCTCTCAATTGGTTTAACTCACGAGTCAGCTTGTATTTTATCTGCTTTCTCAAGAATTGTTTTAGAAAA
The DNA here is from genome assembly GCA_037834085.1 of Bipalium vagum. Lineage (NCBI taxonomy): Eukaryota > Metazoa > Platyhelminthes > Tricladida > Geoplanidae > Bipalium > Bipalium vagum. The sequence goes on along the minus strand of JBBMKC010098064.1, from coordinate 7,938 downwards.
CATTTTTATTTCGTGCATAGATTTGCATGTTTTCATTCTTCCTTCTGTTTCCAAACTCCGCAATATTAAGCGACAATCCATCAAGATCATTTTTGGAGAAAAAGATATTTTTAAGATAAATTTGGTATTCCGCATTCTGATCTAAGAAAGAATTGATAAATTTGGCTGCATGGTCAAGTATCCATGTTGACGTTTGTTCTTCATATTTCTGATTTTTAGATAATTCAAAAAAGATTGATGAAATTGTGGTTTAATAATTTTTTCAGCGATTAAATAAACATATATATAAATTTTTCATCAAGAAATATAAAAATCTTTTGTATAAAAATAAATAAATAAAACAGGTTTTTAGTATTCTCAGATTTTTTAAATGATAATAATAATAAAATAATTATTATTTAGTATAATGATTTTGATCAGTAATTATTATTAATTATTAGTTTATTGATTAATTTGTGATTGAATTATCTTGAAATCGATATATCTGCTCTTCAGAATAGATTTTTAAATTATATTATATATTTTTATTTTTTGTCCTTAAAAAGTATTACAAAAGGCGTTTGTTAAAAATTAATTATTTTAAATATAATTTATAAAATTAAAAATATTTTTCGGTAGATTTCAATGGAATTTTTTACTTTTTATCAAAACAATATTTTGGTATTTTCAGTCTTTAAAACAAAAATAAATTAAAATATATATTGATTTGAAAAACTTTTTCTTAATTTAAAATTTTAACGAATTTTATTTTTTCTATATCAGTAATAATAATAAAAAAATTATTTAATTTTTTAAAAATATCCCAATATTGGAAAGTTTTCGTAATATTTATCAGAACAGAAATATATTGTTGTTTTAAATCAATAATTTTATTAATATCGTCAAAATAAATGAGGCATTATTATTTTCAAAGAAAGCTTCTTTAAAAATTCAGCGAAAAATCCAGATGAAATCGGCATTGAACTTCCTCCTTACAAGCCGAAACTCCGCATTTGAACCCAAGCATATTGAGAAAATGTAAACATTTAAGTTTCCTACCCAAGCCCAGCCATCTTAGACACATAAAAATTTATCCATCATCTTTTATTTCAGCCTGCGAAGTTTTTTGATCCGATATTTACATATTTTTTTTAAAAAAAAGAAAGTTTGTTGTTTTAATCTGTCGAAATTTAGGAAGTCAAACATGTCACCAATCAATTTTTTATTGTTGTCATGTACTTTGTGAATTTTGCATTAAAATTGTTATTTAATATTGTTTTAGTATAATATATACATACAGAGTATTTATAAAGACAGTATTCGATTTTGGAGCTCAGAAAAATTTGTGTAGTTAAATATATTCGATTTAAATTTTTCTAAAAAATATAATTTCCATAAATTATTTTAAGTGTTAAATTGTTTTAATAAGTCTTTGTAATTAAATTGAAGTAAATTCAGATTTTAATAATGATCTCCATTGAAGAAAAAGTGCAAATCGTTTTACTTGATAGCTAAGATGAAATCAGTCACACAAGTCGGTGGGCATTTAGAACATTTGAAATGGAAAAAGAGACCTACAGAGAGAACAGTGAGGAATATATTTGTTTGTTGTATGTTGAATATATTTTTTGCAATATTACATGTGAAAATCGGATACATACTTTATACACACCCTGAATATAATACTACAGAAAGTACATATTTTTATTCCCGATAATGTCAATAATTATTTATTAAAGTAATTAAAATCAATGAAATGCCTCTCAGTTAGATTTTAATTGGGAGCGAATTGTTCTTATCTTACGAGAATAGAATTATTTTTTTATGATCCCAATTTTTAATATATTTTTTTATTTCTCAGGAAAAATTTTCAAATCATTTTATAATTCCGCTACTTTGATGAAGAACCTTTGATTTGGGACTTTTCGTTGTTTGTTGTATCTTTTGTGGTACACTTTTAACTCCAACCGAATATCTTATTTATAAATTTATAATTATGAAGCATCTTTGTCAAATATATAAACCTGGTACGATTAAGACGGAGTATTGAACGTGTTATCCATATACAAATTGCCTCTCATACTTTTGTTTGTTTACTCTTGGCGCCCATTTTAAATGTTTTGAAAGAAAATATGTTTTCAAGTTAAAAGCATTCGCTTTGAGTGTGTGAGAAGGAATAAAAGGGAATGTTTTTGTTATTAGTTAAAGCTTTGGTAATTTTTCATAGATGCGACTGTCAGGTCTCATTCTGATATTTTTTGTTTTAATGACAAATGAATTTGAGACTCAACGCATTTAGGCTTTCCCTGCAAAGAACAATGTTTATTTTTGTTGATTACAAAGAAGCAGACTCGTTTAATGTCATCTGATTTAATGGATAGTCATTTAATGCTCCGCTGACATCAAATCACAAAGGTAAAGGAAACGCGTCTTAAGTGTGAGAGCTGTGAAATACTGAAAAAACATTTTATTAAATGATAAGAAAATATTAATAAATAATTTTATTTTTACTCACACTGGTAAAGTTTCGAAAGCTCAATATATTAACGTTATACGAAAAGCTAACTGATAACTGTGTCTCCCATTTTATCTTTAACTGTTGCTGAGTTCCTAGTTGAGATTACCAGGAATAGAGGAAGAAATGATATATATTTCAAAGGAATTTCTTTTTACAAATACAAAAGTACAAGAAAAATATCAAAAAATCAAGCCATAGAACAACATGATAAGTCCACTTTTATTGATTATGGTCCTTATCTGGGGTCTCCACATTGTTACGAGTAATTAAATGTTAACTACAAACAATTTTGTAACAATAAAATCAATTATATTACAATTACGATGCTAAACTCATACCTCGAGAAAGGGGGAGATAAGAAATGGGTGGTTCTTTTGATTAACTCGGTGGTCATCTGATGTCAAATAACGCCTCTTTATCCCACTAAACGGGAGAAACGATAAAAAGGGCGGGAAAATCAAAATTTAAACATAAACATAATTGAGTCCTGAAACGTTTAAATTTAGTTAAAATTTATTATTATATATTCTTACAAATGAATCGCTCTAATAAGTTAACAAGAATTCTGGAACCTATCATACACTTTAAAAATTTTTGTTCATAACCTTGTATAGAAATTTAAAATAAAATGCCAACTTGAAAAATGCTCTTTGACGGATAAAAATTTGAATTTAATAAGTCAACTGTGACTTGTTTTGCCCCAGCTCGTTCATCATTAAAAAATTTTTGAACATCAATAATGTTCTGATATTTTTAGTGAACCTAGGTTTGGTTAATATTTGGCTGGCAAGAAAATAATTGCCAATTTTGCATAAAAACAATTTTAACTTTTACTTAACCGTGTCTTAAATTCAATAGTCATTGTTTAAATAATATTAAAAATTGTTGGTGGATTCAAAATTCAGTCTTCGTTTCGTATTTCATTTGTCAGCTTACGTATGGAAGATCGAAACATTCATTTAAGGCTTATTTTACTTTTCTATAATGGGAAAGAAAAGAATGCATCACAAAATTTCAAAAAAAGCGTACGACGAGGATACATTAAAACAATTGATTTGAGAAATTGCGAATGGGTTGATTTTTCACTCAAAAATAAGTAAGGATCTAGCCGTTTTATAGATTTCAATGATGATTTAATCAAAGTGGATCATTACAAAACAACGCGTAACATTGCAAAGAAGCTCAGATGTATCACATGGTATTATAATTATCGAAACCCATATCAGGCATATGGGATATGTGAAAAACTCGAGTTCTGGGTTCCTCGCCAACTTAAAACCACATTGGACAATTGCAGTTGCAACAACTTTATTTTATCATTTTTGAAATAAAGGAATGACAAAAGCAATGAGAATTTAGATATTCTTACTTTTATTTCATGAAAGTAAATTTTCTCTGGACTCACGAGATTACATATGAAACTATAGTGAAAATACTGTTGACGATTCAACTTGTCGTAAGTGGTTCAGATATTTCTATTCAAAACATCAATTTTTGGGTTTATCCAAAAGTACCAATAGAAAGGTATGGGCTACTAAAGGCTCCAATAATCCATACATTAATTAATTTAATTTCAATAATTATCGAAACCAATATCAGGCATATGGGATATGTGAAAAAACTCGATTTGTTGGTTCCTTACCAACTTAAAGAAAGGCAAATTGAACAATCGTAGTTGCACAATTTTATTATACCATTTTTGAAATAAGGGAATTCAGTTTATTTTTTATTTTAACATTTTTATTTTTGTGTTCTTCAGGAACCGACCGGTAATTTCACTACTTAATAATTTTCAATTTTTAATCGTGTTTCATTATAGTTTTTAAAACGTTTCATGATGTGATTACTTTTCTCTTGTGGCACTGATAATAAATAAATAAATAAATAAATAAATAATTTTTTTATCTATGTCACCTTTCTCTTCGGACCTTATTCATTTCCACTTAGCGTCGTTTGGCACCGAATTAATTGCAAGGTTTGTTATAAATAATTTTTGACTAATTTTTATATCCTTTCAGCCTTCGTACAGACATTGGATTTCTAAGCTGGTCATTTAAGGACAGAAAGTACGCATAGGTAATGGTGTAGAATAACCGCACGATTCTGCATATATTATTTATAAAAGCTGGAAGAACAAAGCATTTTTAGTAATCGCCTTTATATATTTTTATTTATCGATACTATTTAGTGATTTTTTGGTGCATCATTATTTTAACAATTTAATTTGGTCATATCCAAAATCCTTTGGTTCTTTCTTTAACCAATCTGTGAAAAATTCTTTTGTTGAATTTGACAAAATAACCTTTGATAAACGTAACACAATGCGGAGCTCCTGGAGAAGATAAGATCTATTAAATAAAGATCTAAAAAATATATTTTAAATTATTTCAGAAAGGCATTTTTTATAACTTAATATTAGTTTTTCAAAAAATTCCGCTTGTCCCGCTTTTTTTAAACGGACTAATTTTAATCAATAATGTTTTAAAGATAAAATCAATTTTCAATTCTTTTTTTTCTCATATTACCTAGGTTATCTAACTAATTTATTAGCAAGGTAACAATCATCGTCAGAGCTACAATTATTGAGTGTTACAAATTTTATGTGATTGGATCAAAGTAAAATTAACTATTTAAATACATTAAACAAGAAATTAATTAAAAGTTACACTTTTATTATATTTTCGGTTATAAGAAGTTAATTTTTAAAATAAAATTTTGTCAATTCTCTGATAGTTAAAACCTAACTCCCATGCCTTATAGTTGGTGTAATCAACAAACTCAGTCTAGCAATAGTGTTTTTATAAATTATCATTTCAAACAAAATTCTAAAATAACAGTGGTATAAATTTTCACAGACAATTACACTGAAACTAAATTTATATTATAAGGAAAATAAATTTTTTTAAAAATTAAAAACAAAGGTGAGTTTTAGGTCCCTTAAGTTTCATTTGTATCTTAGGTGATTAACTTTTCCCAAGAAATTATGAGGAAAAACGTATTTCATTTCTCCGGAGAAGTGTGGAAAAGTTTTTCGACTTCTAAAAGAAATTCATTGAAATTAAATTAATTAATGTAGGGATTATTGGACTATTTACTGATCCATATCTTTCTATTGGTACTTTTGGATAAACCCAAAAAATGATGTTTTGAATAAAAATTTCTGAACCACTTACGACAAGTTGGATCGTCAACAGTATTTTCATCATAGCTTCGTATATAATCTCGTGATTACAGAGAAAATTTACTTTCATGAAATAAAAGTAAGAATATCTAAATTCTCATTGCTTTTGTCAATTTAAAAATTTTTTTAAAAAACGTTTAAGAAATTTTGTTTTGACTATATTTGTTTTACTGCGTATTTAAACAATTGCCAAACTGTAAAATTTAAAGAAAACTCTAAGTAAAATACTTTTATAATTTCGTTGATAAACTATTTGTATAAAAAAGATAAAAACCTTGTTTCATGCTCAATAACATTTTCCATAATCCTAAGTCGTAAAATAAATTCTCTTAAGACGACCAAATTTATTATTAATACATTGATATATTGGTGTTATAAACGCAATGATTTTCATAACTTTATAATGACCCAATACACGATTAACAACCCACGTACCACCAGCTTTAAAATAAAACATTAAAAAAACATAAGGTAACCGATAAAATCCAATTCCAGGATTAGTACACGTGAATATATGGTTGAGAGTGGAATGTGATCATTACTGTTGATAAATTTATTGATTATTGAACACAAAACCGTTCAGTCAAGGCTCAAGAGGGGCAAAGCTTCTTATCAATGATAAAAATAAAATTTTATTCACTGAAAAAGTATGCTTTGTAGGTGCCACCATCACTTTGATTTGTTCTCACTTATCCTGTTGTCAAAGTTTTGATAAATATAAAATAAAGTTTAATATAATTGACGCAAGATATTTTGACATGGCACCAAAAATTTCCTAACAGAAAAATTAAGTTTAAATAATATTAATTATACTTATATATTAATTTTTAAACTATAATACATTTTAAACCGTGGTTTACTTCTTGTGCCACAAATTATTGAATTAAATAATTTTATTTATTTTATATAATTTTATTTAATATTATTAAATATTATATTATATTATATTATACTAGGTCATTAAGTATGAAATGTTTGATTCACAAAATCCAAAATTTAACATTTGATATTTTAAATTATTTAACTCGAAAGTTATTTGTTTTTGTTTTACTGAGTAAACAGGTAATTAATTTTTATATCACATATTTAAATATCTGAGTAAATTATAAATTAACATTCTTAGGGTAACTTTTCTAAACAATGGATATTTCAAAAATTCATTTCATTTTTGAATACGAGTTCCGTCGTGGAAATAAAGCAAGGTAAACGGTTCGAAATATGATGGATTTGTTTGAGATTAAGGTCGTCAATGAAAGAATAGATGATGAAAAGAATTGATGATTTCAAAAGTTCCTTCAGGAAATTTCTGTTTTCAAAATAGGCTAGGTGGTCGACCTGAGACGAATGTGAATCAAGTTGGCCTGACAGTTGTTGTAGAGAAGGACTCATCTCAAAGTACTGAGGAGTTCGCGTTGAAATTCAATTTCTCCATCCATACAATAATTGATCATTGAGTTGGAGCTGAAAGCTCTGCCACTCATCGTATTCACCAGACCTTGCGCCAACTGACTATCATTTCTACCAAGCTTTGGATCATTTCTTGGTTTGAAAAATGTTCAGTACAGAAGAGGCTGCGCAAAACACCTTTGGTGATTTCATTGCTCTATCGTCAGACTTCTTCACTGCTGGAATAAACAAGTTACCATTAAGATGACGAAATTGTGTTGATAGTTTTGGCGATTATTTTGACTAAATATAGTGCGGGCAGTATTTTTTTATAATTATTGCAAAGCAATACCATGATCATTGAAAATATATTTAAAAACACTAAATATATAATATAAGTAGTTTATAAAAAAGTAATTATTTTGTTAAGATAAGTTTTCTGAATTGCGTTTGTTTAAATATATCAGTGAAAATTTTGAAAATTCGAAGTGAGCAGTATTTTTTTATAATTTTATTTTAATTTCAAATTTATGGATAAAAAGAAAGCGAACGAGTGGAAAAACTTTAAAGGAAATTAGTAAGAATTTAAAGTTAAGTATTTCTACTTAAAAAAAAATAAAAAGATAAAAAGAAAGCGAAAGAGTGGAAAAACTTTAAAGGAAATTAGTAAGAATTTAAAGTTAAGTATTTCTACTGCCCAGTGCCTAATAAGCTATGAAAATAAATTCCAAAAGAAGAAAACAGGTCCATAAACAAAAATAACAAATAAGTTACGCACACAAATTAAGAGATTCATAGCTAAAGGCAATTTCGAAAGTGTTAAGGTAACGGCACAGAAAATAATTGATGGATGCTGCGTACCACTGAAGAAACG
>JBBMKC010097958.1:0-16694 GCA_037834085.1 Bipalium vagum | reverse complement strand
TGCTTAAAAAATACATACATAAAAACTGTTTAATGTATTAATTTAAAAAAATTGCTAATATTTTGGACGGCACTGTACGTATTAAAAATGTTTCAGAGGTTTGGATCCGTTACTATTTAATAGAGCAGAACAGACATTTTTCCTTGGATGAAGAATCTGAACCATAGAATTGAGAAAAAGAAAGAAAGAAAGAGAAACCAATTTCATTTATGACCCATTAACTCATCCTGATTAAAAAGATATAAAATTATTTTTTGGCCGCATAAGTGCTGGAATCGAGAACGAGAATTTCCATTTTCCCAATACATTACTTCAAACATCGGATCATAATGCTCATTGAGGCAAACCTGCCAAACGCTTTTTTCATTATAATCAAATTATTTCATGGAATTCTAGATTAATAAAACGATAATTATTTCATAATATTTATAATTTATTATCACAATATTTTTTATCTGATTCTTGTTAAAATAGAAAATTCTCATGCCAATTCCCATGGTTCGGTTACAGACAATCAATCAATAACCCAGTAAATTTTTATAGGAAAAATATATTAAAAAATAATAATAATAATTTCTTTTATTCTTTCATTTCCATAACTAAAATATAAATGGAAAAAAGCCGGAAATGCTAATATTCTTCACGACCACTGAAACTCCTACCAAGTCTTCTAACATATGTTTATTAAATTATTGAAGAAGTCTCCTCAAGGATTACTTAAAATAAAATTAGAGTAAAACTTGAAAAAACACTTGATATTTTTATTCGTTTGAAAATTGACTATTATTAGCTAAATTCCAGCAAAAAATAAAAATCTGGGAATCCATCTTTTTTGCCACCTTGACCATAAAAAACCATTTATTGAAGCCCGTTGATCACGCTATCAGTAAATATACATTATTTTCCATTTCTTAAATAAAATCATTTCTACATTTTTATTATTTTTTTTTATATTTATATTATTATTATATTATTATATGAGCTACATCCCCCGACTAATTTTCAATTTATCTCACAATATTATTATATTATTATTTATTATTATATTATTATTATTATTATTTTATTATTATTATTATTTTATTTTATTTTATTATTTTATTATTATTTATTATATTATTATTATTTTTTTTTTATTATTACTTTTATTATGACTTTTATTATTACTATTATTATTACTATTATTATAATTTTTTTTGGAAGATCAAAGTTTTATTATTGATGAGTAAATTACAATTATAAAAAAGAAAATAATAATCAGATTAAAGAAAAATATCAACCAACAATTTCGAAAGAAATAAATAAGAGATCAATATTTTTTCCAGACAATTAATTAATTAATTACATCAATTTGCACCTTGCTTTTGTTTGATTATCAATGTAGACATCGTTGCTCTATGAAAACTGAGCTTCTAAGAATCATTAAATTATTATTAATTGGAAATATATGCTCATTAGAGATTTAGAAAATAAACTTTGGGCAAAGAAAAAATTTATTTAATTTTTTCTTTTCAACAAAAATTTAATAGGTTTCCCGGAATTAATTTGGCTTTCTTAACTATTGAAAAATTATTAATCCAATGAAGAAATATTTTAATAATAATTGATATTGTTTTTTTAATATCAAAAATAAATACAGATACAGAGCCCTAAAATTAGACTTTCAAATATATATCATACCAAAATATATATTATAGCAAAATGTTTCATAAAAATATTATACAGTAGTGAGCCTAATGATACTTTTTACAAGATCTATATATTATTTTTTTGCCTAGATAATATTTAGCGACGAGAAAACGTTGGATAAACCAGATGGGTTTTCATATTTTTGGAGGGATTTAAGGAAGGAAGAGCTGTCAACAAAACAAAAACAAACTTTGGTTGGGGCTCAGTAATGTTCTTATTATTTTTATTTGAATTTAGAAATAAATCGTAGGTTTAATAAGTCACTATACAATTTTAAATTAAATTATCAAGTTATGATATCTTTAGTAATTTAAGGACAAATTGTTTACTTTAAACAACAAATTTCAATAGTTTATTAAATATAAAGAAATCATTTATTTTCATTCTGGTTTGGTCCTCCTTGTATCCTTAAGCTTTCAGGTCACTTTAACCTGAACTTTAGCGAAAAGAACCACAATCAGAATTTTTATTACATTTGAAATGGTCATGGTGTTAATGCTTAAATTGATGAATTAAAACAAATTTAAATATTCCTTAATACAACTGTAAAAAAATTACTGGAAAATTATTTACATTTTCACTTGATATATGACTTTAGAATTGTATAATGACTTAGTAACTCATGGTAAAATAGATTTTTCAATAAAATACTTCAAACACCTTTTTTGAAAAAAAATTTGAATAAAATCAATTTCATAAAATTTTTAAAAAATGAAAAAATTATCTAATTAATAAAAAACGAGAAATAATTGATTATGAAATATAATTAATTATAAAAATAATTGATTTTTATTAAAATAAAATTCAATAAATGAGAAAGAATATTTTTTTTCGAAATGAAAATATAAATAAAATCACTTAAGTATGATTATTTAAAATCTCGAAAATGTATCAATTAATAAAACAAATGTGAATATTTTGATTAGCTGTTAGTAACACTTCAAAAGAGATCTGCGTTTGTCAATAGATGAGCAAAATATTAATTTAATTAAATACAAAAATATTTTAAACGTGCAAAAGTTTTATTTAATGATGAAATTTTTTAATTTCAGTTTTAAAAAATATTTTTAAAAATATTAAAATTTTTTAAATTTATTGAAAACAAAAACCACGAGTCTTGAGTAAAAAGGTTCGAAAATCACGGGTAATTTTTCTTTCAGAATGTAATTAAATATTGATAATTTTTGTTGAGTAATTATTTATTTTTTTCATTTATTTATTTAATGTCAAAGATATATAGAGTTCTCATTTCCTGCTATAAACACATAAAGAATCTCTCAAAATTGCAAAGAATGACTTTATTTTATTATTATCCTTAATTGTCTATATCACCCCTATATCTTCACTTATTTTACCATGAAATATTTGCATGTTTAACAAATGAACAAGAACCATTCTTCTCAATATTTTCAACCCTAATATTGCTCACTCATAAAACCAAATTATTTTATCCCATAACTGTGTCGTCCTTATTATTATCCATTATTAAAAAGCAAAGATCTCGGAAAAATTTTAGAATATTTTTTTAAAAGTCAAAAATGATATATATTTTAATATTACCGCATTTAAACAAAAAATTGAATCTTAAATTCAATATATAAATGTATCAAATATTAACATTAAATCAATATTAATAAATTATGTTTCTCCTTGTTCACTGGCTCTTTGTTGTGCATTGTAAAAAACATATATTTTACAGATATGGTTTTATTACTAAAAAATATAAATAAAAAATATTTTCTTTAATTTATTTAATAATTTATATATAATAAAGCACAATTATAAAATATTATAATAAATATATTAAACATAAGCATATAATTCCCTAGAGTCCTATATTTATTAGTAATACATATTATTGTGATAATTTTTATATTGACGTTTATCTTTAGGAAAAAACGACTAAGACGACAATGATCATCAATAGAATTTGCCGCTATATATGTGACTGATTCCACTGACAATGGCGTATTGAATCACGTGATTGTTATTATGATTAATAAAGTTTTGTTTGAATTAAACTTTTGCAATTTTCAGTAATCACTAAAACACGATCATTATCTAAGTACCCACTTAATTTCAAATATTTTTCCCATTATTATTGCAGGTTCGTCTTTGACAAATGAAAATTTACAAATTCAAATTAATTTTATAATTATTACACTATAAAAAAATATATTATTATTTGTATTATTATTCGAAAGTTTCATTAATCGAATTATCAGTGATAAATTATTATTTAATCAACATTAAAACGAAAATAAAATTTAATTTTAATCAATTCAAAATGGGTATTAATAATGTGAATTAAAACAAAATTAATTTTCATAGTGGTTTCAGAGCTCGTTTTTCCCTGGTTTCTCTTTTTATTTTATTCATGTAAAATAAAATAAAATAGAAGCTACAAACAGTATTTTATTAAAACCTGAAATTGAGAACAGTCACGAAATAGATTCCATTTCGTACTCTGTTCATGGATAAATTTCAAACATATTAATAAAATATGAGGGAAATATTTTTATTTTCCTTCTTCATAATATATACCCGGAATTTTATTAACATTTTTAAATTTTTATTAAAAATTTTATTATCATTTAATAATTTTAAAAAGAATTTATAATTGAGATTATTTTTAACCAATGTGCACATCCATTGTAGGCCTCAAGAGAGCTGAAATCAAATTCACTTAAGCACTTGGAGAAAGTGTCCATATATACATCCCAAAGCCCAGTGTTGCTCTTTCGATATCTGTTTGCAAATGACAATAAAAGTATCTCAGCATGCCATTAACAGTTTTATGATGATATTTTTATTATATTAGTTTATTATTTCAATAGTAATAGTTCTTATTAGGATTATTATATAACTATTGTGAAATATAGCGAGAATATAACCAGATTCATCGTAGTCCGAGGCAGAAAATTGAAAGATCTCAGATCCGATAGATATGCTTTCATTTACCGATACTTTGCAAGCGCTTTTCTCGAATACCGGACCATTGTCGTTGATGTCAGTGATGGATATTAATACCGTAGCCGTTACAGTTTCCATGCAGGGAAGAATGAGTGACTGGTCACTGATATCCGTTGCTGTGACCAGTAATATGTAATGGGTTTCCTGAATTGTTGGCATTGTTATTCAAGATAGATTGAGATATAATTATCGCATAAAACAATAAAATACCTTTTCATAATCCAAATTTCCTCTTGTTGTAATGATACCATAATTTGGATGGACCGAGAAATATTCGTTTCCCCAGTCACTAATCAGAGAAAATTTCAGCTTGGCAGGATTTTCGATAGACGTTGGGCGCATTGCAAGCTGGCCAACAACTGTGTGGATGGGAGCATCTTCCTGGACATAAAAACGATACTGGGTCTCGTTGAATTCGTGACATTCGTCGTTTATATTTTCAATAATTATTAAAACATTTGCCGTCGAACTGAACTTTCCATCGAATACTTTTACTCTCATTGTATGAAAGGTTTCCTTCTCATAATCGAAAGGAACACCAATTGTACTTATAATCCCTATTTAATGGGACAATATTAATTAAAATTATAAAAAAAACTAAAAATATTTTCTTTACCTGAATTTTCATCTAGATCAAACAGTTGAGGTTTCGTGTCTGCCCATTCATATGTAAGGCTATTTCCAAGGTCTTTATCTTGGGCTTGGATAGTCCCGATGTATAGAATTTGTTTAAAAGACGTGTTCTCGGCCACGTGAAAGATATAGGTCTCATTGTAAAAAATGGGACCATTGTCGTTGCAGTCAACAATATTGATGAAAACCTGATAATGAATTATTAAAAAAATAAATAAAGTATCCGTTATTATCGAGTCGCACATCAGAAAATATCTGTCCATTACTTAATTATGAATCTTTGAAAATCTTACCTTTGGAAATTCTAGCATAATTCTATATGAAAGCTGGTTATTAATTAATTAATTATTAAATGTCAAAAATAATGTATTCATAACGAAAACCTGAAACAGAAAAAAATGATTTTAAATGAGATTATTTTAAAATTTTTTGCATTTATTTTTCCATTCTTCACTGTTGAAGAGACTCGAGACATTTTACATTGCTAAAACAAATTTTGTCGCATATTTAACCAAATATTACTTTGTAGTTTTTATTATTATTTTTATTATTATTATTATGATTTTTATTATTATTATTATTACTCAAAACTATTAATTGTTTATTTTATGACTTAAATTAATAGTTTCCGTGTCGCATGAACAAATATCAATAATAAAGTTGATATTATTATTGATAAAAAAGTAATAACGCTTTTTAACTATACATTCATTTCTGCATCATTACACCCAGCTGTCCTCCGCGTTGAGTTTTTAAAAAGTCTTATGATAGTAATACAATTTGCTCAAGTAATGAGAAAAGTGAAAAAATAAAATCTCAATGTTTTATAAATTAGTCTAATAATATTTATAAATAAATAAATAAATAATTTCTTTTCTTTATAACTAATTGATATTAGTGTATCTACTAATTCAAGTAACGTCAGATGAAAAATTAAATTTAAAAAGTTTTATGTAGAACAAATTAATTTTTGCTTTTATATAAAAAAGTAAAATCATTAAAGAATGGCAAAATTAAAAAATTTAAGTTAGTGAATGGTAAATGACATTTTTTTTAAAAATATTTCATTAAAATTTAATCAACAAACAAAAGATATTTAAAATAATTGAAATATTTTAAAAGACAATTAAACAAAAGACACTGACTGTGAGAATTAATTTAATGAGAAAACAAATCAATAATTTATCGACTTTTAAAAATGATTTTCATAATGAATCGAGATATGATTTTCAGTTATTTATAGAACAGAGAAACCAATGAAATAAATTAAACTAATTCTCGGACTCTTAAAATCTTAAATTCCATTTATTTTCCTTTTTATATTTAAGGTCACTTGAAAATTAATCAGACTAAAAATCTTTATTAAGTAATACTTAAATGATTTAAGAAAATAAATCAAAATTAAAAAACAGAAATAAATTGAGAAAAATACTAATTTAATTCTGTGGATATATAATATCATTTCACAGTCTTTGGACGACTAAAAAATTAAATATAGATCATTGCATAAAAGAATGTATACAAACAAAAAATATTTAATTACAAATTTTAATTGAATAAACCACATCATTTGCAAACAGGTCATCTGTATTGAGTTGATGGCATAGAAAAAAATTTTTAAAATAATTTTGAGATCCATACATTAGATGCAACCCTTGAAATATGATACATCGATATATTTTTATTCTACATTTTTAAAAACAAAAAAATGAGATTATTTACAGATCAGTTGTACATAATAAATGAATTTTTAATTAGAGGGAGATTTTTCTTTTACAGAAAAACAACAAGTACAAAATTTAATAACAAATATAACAATACGGAATAAATAATTAATAGAGAAAATAAATATTATTTATTTTTAGCCATGAAGACTTTTAGAAAGGAAAAGAAGGATGTCTGATTTGTTAGTTTTAATAAATTTTGAATTCCTTAACAAAATATTTTTAAAAATTAATACTGATAAAAAAATCGAATCAATTCTGTCATTGGTACATATTTTTTTTATTTCATTTATTTTTATCTTTTTATTTTGCTTTTATTTTATAGTTTAAAAAATATTTTAAACACATCAATTGAAAAAAATTCATTTCAATTCATTACTAAATACTTTTTCTTAGATAAAAAAGGAGGTTATTAAAATCCATTATTTATTTTTATTTTACATCATTATTTATTTTTAATAAATTTTTTCTAAATATCAGGATTGGTAAATGTGTTTTTTTTACTTTCGGAAAATTTATTTTATTATATTTATCCGGGGTTTTAATTTATTAAATGACATTTTTAAATTATAATTTACTAAAATTATTATTTTTTTTTAATAATCATTAATATTTTAATTATTATTTTTTATTATTTATTTAAATTTATTATTTATTAATATTTTAAAGGTTTGAATCAATCAAATTATTTTCAGATATATTTTCAATAATATAAATTAATACAGAAAAAATATAAAAATATCAAATCCATATAAAGCCCAGTTGCTGTTAATGAAAAATATCTTTATAAAAAATACCATATTAATATACAATGATGAATGTCATATTTTCAAGTTAAATCTCAGCAGAAATTTCATTAACATAAAAAGAAATCCTTCTTCTAGGATACCCGTAAAAATCTCAGAAACAAAAATATTCGCTTCACAAAAAAGGTCAATAAAAAATAATATAAACATGAAGTGGAACTATCAATATTATTACAATAAATTTATTTTTGTATATTTTTAATATTTATTTTTAAATCATTCATAAATATTTATTAAATATATTTTTATTCTTATTAATTTTTTTTTCAATTTTTTATTCATTATACTATAATTTATTAAAAAGCAGAAAAAATTCTTTTAAGAAAAATTAAATTTTATTAGTCTGTTAAAAATAGAAAATGACATTGATTAACATATCAAAATGCCGAAAAATCACTTTTTACAAATTTTATATCCACATTTTTTTATTTTATTCATCTATTGAAAGCCTTCCCTTTTATTTTAAATATAATATGATATATAATATATATGGTTTCCCAAAAATCCCCGATGAAGGTAGGCTTTGATGTTTCTTTTACAGTTTGAGATATTTAATGGCTTAATTCATTATGTAAATTGGATATATATATATATATATATAATATAAAGTGAAAGACAAATCTTTAAAGTATTATTTCATACAAAATAATTTACAACAATTATTCAAATTATTTTAATTTAACAATATTTAAAAATACGTATTTTAAGTTTCTATTTTAATACACCAAACTTTGACCTTCGGAGAGTTTCAAAATTAACATATGGATTGGCATTCAATCTTTCATCTTTTTTAAGCCCTTCAAAATGAACCAATCATCAAGAATTCCATCACAAACAGAGAATCATCTTTTTTTTGTGCATTGGAACCTTTGGAACTCTAACAGGAGACTGATTTCCTCCAAACCATTGTCTTTTGGCATGAGGATTATTGAAAGAGATATATGTCTCAACTGAAGTCAGAATTGATTCCCAGAAACCGAAGATTTTCGACATTTTGAGCAGAATTGAGTTCATAATTATCATATTTTTTTATGGGAAGTCGTCAAATCATATGGAATTCATCTACGACACAGATTACTTTTTACAAGAAGATTTAAATGTCTGGTAATTGTGATAACAATTTTAGTCCCATTAATGTTGGATCTTCTTCTATTAATTTCAAAAGATCCTTATCATTCAATTCCTGTTGACACTCGTCACGATTTTTGTCATTCAAGTCTTCATTCCTTTCTTTAAACCTTTGGAACTATCTTGTACATTGTACATAGCTTATGATATCATCACCATAAGCTTTGCAAACATCTGCATGGGAAACCTTTGCTGTTTTGCCAAGTTTGAAATCATATAGAAGAGATGCATGAATTTTGAATTTTCGATCTGTCATATCTTAAATGAAGTTTTTATATATATAAATAATTAACAATATAAAAAAAATTAGGATCAACAAAGACTGTTATTACGTAATTTTATCAAAAACTACTACTAAAGAAAGACTGTCAAAACAATGAAGTTAACCTGATTTCAATAATTTTGCACCAACCTAATAGCTTTGGAGATAAATTAATTATTGCTTGATTATAATTATCTTACTTCTCATTGGTCAATTTAATTTTATGAAAATATTTATTAAATTTTCATCTGAAGAAATTGCGAATTATTGAATTATTCTTATCGAATTATTAATAATTAAACCTAGTTTATTAGTATAATCGCTAATATTACAATTCAATATAATCATTAAAAACTGATTAAGGAATTAATATAATGATCTTACCATGTTTATTATTAATAATAATTATATTTTAATTTATTGTTAGTATTAAAATCAATATTTGTTGTTATTATTATTATTATTATTATTATTATTATTATTATTATTAAACAAACTATTTGAGAGTGATAATTTGATAAAAATTATCAAGTGCATTTTAAGCAATAAATATGAAAAGAAAATGCTAAATATTGCATTTTAGCAACTTATATTGACAGAAGTAAACTTTCATTTAACTGTCCAAATAATTGCCAATTAAAAATCACAAAAATAAATATGAACGAAAATGTTAACGTCAAACTGAAATTGGAGTCTGTAATGTATTAAACCAAGGTGATTGATAATCAATGAATACCACAAAAACAACAGACAACTTGTTAACATTTTGAAAACATTGAAAAAGCGTTATTTCTATTCTGTCCCTTAGTTCACCAACATATCGATGCTAAATTTACTTCCGTTTAATTAATAACAGGAAATAGAAATTTTATCGGAATGAAGAACCCGTTAAGAACACACAAAACATATTTAATATACTGAACCACTACATTCCGAAAGTATTTGACTTATATTTTTACTGAAACAGATCATGTAAATAAATTCATTGAAAAAACCTTTCTTATTCCGCAAAGAACAATATTCCTGGAACAAAGATGATAAGTTTACCTGTCAAAAACTACTGATCTTGGTCAACGACTTAAAAACTTTACATTTAAGTTTTTGTGAAGAACAGCTACATCCATAATTACTCAGCTGACATTATCAATGTTTACGCTTGATCAATATGGTAGACTGTCAGTCAAGACCAAAGCTTGAAAGTTAAACCTTTGCATCTGATCTATATACCCCATACCATTCTACCTAAACAGTCTTGACTTTATAAAATCAGAATTTCAGATGAAACTCATTGTATTTTTTTCCTATCTGTATAATAATTATAAAGATGACGTCATGCATGCAGCTGGTGTCTATCATCGTAAATTCAATATCACTATTGAACCGTTACTAATCTGAAGACAATACATTGATCTGCAAGATCAGCTTGATTATTACTCAAGGAGATTTTGGACGTTTTGGAACTCTCGAATAGACCAGTTTGACTTCAATGAAAAATGTGTTACTACTACGGACGAAATCACATTTTTTTAACATGATATCTATAAGTATCAGTGCATACATCTCTAATGAACCGTGAAATAAACATAAATTTCGAATATGACACAAATAATTCCAATTATTTCAGTAACTATCTCATCGTTGTATGCAATGATTTATAAATTAAACGACTCAATTCTTTTATTAAAATTCACTGAAGCGTGACCATTTTCTTGTGGGTAGTAGATAACAATTACACAATATTAATTATAATGAAGTGGGATAATTGAGAACAAAATCATTAAAAAAAAAAGATGATCATTGTCAATAGATATTAAATAACAATAATAATAATAATAATATGAGAAATCATTATGTGCTTTAATGAAAAGGAATTATATCAAATAGAGAAATTAAAATGTTACTTTAGTTAATCTGACATTTGAACCATTTTTGCCTCTATCAATCACTACCACTTCCACGGTGATTTGACTTCCCTCAATTTTCTCTCTGTCAAGGTCGTCTTGAGCTACACTTAGCAATCCAGTATCTTTATCAAGATTGAAAGCAGTATTTGGTAAACGCTTCCTCTCGGAAATCCCGGCATATATATCACTAATGTAATATTCAAGATCACAAATGGGATTTCCAGGATATAAAGCCTGTAATTTTATTAGTTCCATTCCTTTTTTAGCATCACATTCATTTACCTGAAAATATCATTTATTATTTTATGAGTATTATTAAAAAATATAATTATTTTTATTTTGACACTATTATTTATACTATTATTATTCCTATTTTCACCATTATTTTTATTATTGGGAGTATACATAAGTTTCCATCCTTTAAGGCAAAGACTTTTTATCAATATATAACAAATAACATGGTATATTTTAATCAAAATATTTTCAATCATTATTAACTACTTTTTCCATCTTTCAGACAAAAAGTGAAAAGGGTCTTTGGCCTTAGATTGAATAAAATTGTTAATGATTTTCTGCATTTCTTCAACATTACTAAGATATACATCGGAAAGACTATGTTGCATGGAATGGAATAGGTGAAAATTCATTGGGGGAATATTCGGAGAAGATGCCGTTTGTGGTAGAACTTCTCATTCTAAGTCCATCAAAATTTCCTTTGTTCTTAATGACACATGTGGTCTGGCACTTTCACGCACTTATTTTTGTGTCTCAATTGGCGAGTGTATAACTTCGTAGTTACAGTTTCAGATTGTTTTAATAGTTCATAATAAAGAACTCCATGCATATCCCACCAGAAACGCAGACGATCTTATGACCATGAATATTTTTTTGGTTGTGAAGATCCCGGTTCTCCAGGATGTACCACCATCTTTTGCGATTGGGGTTATAATAATATATCCACTTTCGTTTCCGATCAAAATTCTATACAAAAAACTTTTATTTGTGTCTTCAGAGAATCGAAAGACAAATGGTGAATTGACTGATCATGTTTTTCTCTAATAATTCATAAATAATTCATTTTCCTTCATTCAGAAGTTTACCACATTCGATGCAACGCCCTAAGTACGGTGTTCTGATTACAGGCAACCTTCTCATCAGCTCTAAATTCAAATGAGTCGAATTTTCTTTCAAAAGCGTTTACAGCTCCTCCGAACTCATTTTTGTGGCCGATCAACTTGCTCTTTATCCTTTAAATCAGTATCACCGTTTCTAAAGAGTCTGAACCATTCGTTGTTCGCAGTTGTTCCATCACCATAAATTTGCAAATTAATCGAGTTGTTTCCGCAAATGTTTTATAATGATTGAAACTGAACAACATGTAGTGTCGAATATACGTTTATCAACTTCCATAATTATTGCTTGAAATAAGTCGTTAATTTAAATAAATTAGGTCATGCATATAACAGTATAATTAATAATGACTTACTTAAATAAATGTTTCCAAACAAAGTATATGTTTTAATAATATTTAAAATGTCATAAATATATGAGAGATGGAAACGTACATATGCTCATAATCTTAATAATTTATTATTATTATTTTTATTATTAAAATTATTATTAACATTTTTATTATCATAATTATCATGTATTATTATTAATTGTTATTATTATTATTAATATTATTATTATTATTAATATTATTATTATTATTATTATTTCTTATAGAATGCGTAATAAAAATTCAGAAAATTTTTCTTCCAAAAAAAAGACTGGAAGAAAATAAGGAAATGTGGCTTTATAGTTATGTTATTTGTAATTCCTGCTGCATTGTGGATAATTTCGAGACATTATGGCTTCTTCAATTTAAACTTGAAGATCATTTTTTGGAATTGAGAGTTTGGAATGTTAGAAAGATGATCAGATTTCTGAAATGATTTTCTTCTAGGGCGGAAACGAGTGAATTTTCGTATTTCTCATCTAATAATATTAGAAATATTTAAGTGGTATTTTTGACCGATTTTCGTCTACTTTCAAGACAGTATAACATTTTCTTTTTTATTTTATATGTTTTCATTAAGAAAATTTTATTTTATTTATAAAATAATCTTCGTGGAAAGAAAATCAAAAATGTGGTTTTATAATTTTTGATATTTTAATGATGTATACATATGGAAGATAATGTTTTTTTATGACAGATACATAAGTTTATTTTAGAAGACCTGAATATTTCTTTGATTTTTATTCATTACCCTCACTATGCGAATATCATAAAAACCTTTTCTTGAAATAACGCACTATTCAACATTTATTAAAATAATAAAGATGATGGATGTCCTGGCCATAGATGTCATGTACCATCAACGATATTCTTCTTTGGTTTGTCAAATAGTCTTTCTTCTTTATGAATCTTTCCTACCATATCATAACATTTTTAACGAATGAGGTGTAATGATTCCCCTGGTTATCGTGGGGTTTGTATTTTGATGTCTATACAAATAAATTAAATTAGATCTCACAAGTTTGCTGAGATGACGTATTAGATTTTCATTAACCAATTTTAAATTAACAAGAAAATTAATCTATTCACAAATACTTAATGTTTACCAAGAATTTCTCACATGTATTTATTGACAAAAGATATTCTGTTTATTATTCATTATTTATACTCTTAATAAAGTATAACTTCCTTTTTTAATTATCTATTTAATTTTTGAATAAAGACATTTTTGCAATCTGTATTGTTTATCTGAAGTATTTTTTATGTGTTAGTGTTAGATTTTTTAAAGTGATTACAGTATTTATATTTTACATTTTGGATGAGGAAATTTGATAATGGATTGTGAAGAATGCAATACTTCTATGCTTTTCAAAAAAACAACTAGAAATAAGGTTAATCTTGGTTAGAGAGGTTATAATAAGAATCAATTTTGGATATCAATTAGAAAACATTTATTTTTTGAAGTTATCTTAATACAGTGGCTCCACAAAGTATTTCATACCGTTCAATTACTTTGTGCAGCCACTGTATAATTAACAAAATTAATTTATTATTTGGCAACAGGTCTATTGCATTCAATATTTTAAAATTTGTGGAAATTAAACAAACTGCTTTACGTAAAATAGTTGAAAAACTAAGAAGTAAAAAATTGATCAATAAAAAATGATGAGGTCATAAATGGTCAATTAAAAATGATAGTCCGAAATTTGTAACCAATACTTTACTTTAAAGTTTTATTTTATGTATTAGAAATAGATCGTTTACTTAAATATCCACGTTTTTAGTTTTTTAGTTTTATCACAAAAAAACCACATTTAGAAAATTTAATTACAATTATTAGAATGCAAAGTGAAAAATAATAAAAGTTTACTCATTGCAATTTAAAATATCATGATCTCACTTTTAACTTCAGGGGGGTATAATTAACATTATTATATCCTTTGATAATATGATACTTAAAAGAGATATATTAAATCTTTCTTAAACATCAAAGAGAATCTGATAGAAAATTAAATTACTCGTCATTACCTGAACAGAAATGGAGAACGGTTTTGCAAAATTTTAATATCAAAAGTTTTTAAGTTATGTTAAAGCCTAAATTTTTATAAAATAATTTTACCATCAGTCTTAGGAGTCTAAATCACTAAAGAGATTATATCCCCTATAAACGAAGTAGTCTCTTCTCTATAAATATAAAATAGTTATCCTCATAATGGAATATATTTTATTTATTCAAAAAGCATTGTCACCAAAGAAGGTTTAAAAAGATCAATTTTACATTATTTAAGACGAGCAATTATACAATTAATTACAAGTATTCTATACCTGTTATAATCAATATAATAATGTCAATATCACTGGAATCCGAGATAAATTTTCATTTCACATGTTCCTTTTAATATATAATACCTTTAGAATATAAAAAAGGTACGTCTTTTAAAAAGGTACGTCAACAAAACTTTTTAATAAAGAAAAATAATCTAAAATTGTTTAAGCGTTTGAAAACAAGATGAACGACATCAAAATTAGAGTAGTGTTCCTTTATGAATTACAGACTAGGTTTGAAAAAGTATTCGAAATCTCAACCGCATATTTGGAGAAAGTACCACTAATGAACGTAGCTCTCAACACTGGTTTCAGAGATTTAAGGATGGAGATGAATAAATATGGTCGTGGACGATTATTTACCATCTCCAATGACGATTTGAAGACACTATTTGAGACTGTTCGAAAGCTTAGCTGTGCACTAGATGTTTCAACTATGGTTTATTCCAACCTCCTGCGAGAAATAGGAAAGTCAAAGAAACTTGATAAATGAATTCACACGATTTGATAGAAAAGCAGAAAATATGGTGTCATCAGCACTTCTTTTGGAACCTTTCCTTGATTACATTGTAAAATGGGATAACGAAATATCTTTGAAAAAGAGAAGGTTGTGAGTGTTAAATTCAATGTTTACGAAATGCTATAAGAATAAAAACACTACAAATTCAGTCAGTCAAATCTTCTGAAACCAGTCGAAGAGGAGATCGGAAAACATCACTGGGAAAATTGAAAGAGATATCAAAAATTTCGGAACTGCAAATTATGAAAATACAGGTGGTGGGCATATTTATTTCAGATAGAGCAATCAGAAGAAACAACATTTCATTAAATGGAAATGATCGGCGGATTAGTTGCTTATGAAGAGTTACAATATGTCTTTAAGAAGAACAACCAATCCTAAGTTTTAAAAATTTATTTTACTTAAAAGATTTTAATATTTAAAAAGCCAAAAGAATATCAATAGATGCTTATATTAATAGTTCATATTCTCCATTACTTTTCAATTTTCTTCATAATTATTTTTTTAATTTCTAAAAAAATGCTTCAGTCCTCTTTCACAAACAAATTAACAATCACACACCATTTATTGAACTCCACTATTATAATAAGGATAATGTTACAGCTTAGATTCATAAATTCAATTTTGCAAACTACTGACGATGCAATACTCGATCTTGCACAAAGGAGACTAATTATGAACAGTTTTATGTTCTCAGCTTGTCAACGACCAATCACAGGTGTTTAATTATTTATAATAATTGCCATAATAAAAAATTGGGTTTAAATGAATTTCTATAAATTTACGAACGGAAACTGCAAAATTACCATAATTAAAACAATTATAATTAATAAAATGTGCAACAATAAACAAATATATTTGGTTATTTTGCATATGTTCCATAATCCTTTGATTATTGTATTTATATTTATTTCGTATTTAGGGTTTTCCCGTATTAATTTCTCAATAATTTTTTACTAATTAATGTTACGGAGAAAATAATAAACAAAATAGTTGGGAAAATCATCATCTGGTTGAAGATTGGTTATTTATTTCTAATTATTTGCAAAAAAAATATTAATTTCCTAATAAAATCTTTTAAAAAGTGGCTGTTTTTATTATTGTTAAGTCTTATTATCAATAGTAATAGGACTTCAATTTTTATATTTGCGTTGTTATTTTTCACTTAAGTTCCTTTACAATTATTATTATTATTATTATTATTATTATTATTATTATTATTATTATTA
>JBBMKC010097847.1:0-16695 GCA_037834085.1 Bipalium vagum | reverse complement strand
ATCCGAGAAAAATCAATATGGAAAAAATATTAATTTATCACGCCCTGCACAGGCATCAGAGAAAAACCTTATTTTATTTTCAGGAAAAATAATCTTACGTACCTAACGCTGCAAAAATTATTATTATTATTATTATTATTGTTATTATTAGTAGTAGTACATGTTTCTCTACAATGAAATTGAATAATGTCCACAGCATTTTCGTTTTCATAACACTCAATTTCATGATATTTCATTTCAGATTTAAAGGTCTTAATATATGTACTTTGATAGTTTGATAACATGGAATGGGTCACCTGTATTTTTCTAATCATTGGTCTTTAAACTTAAACAGCCCACCATGAATCATGTTTATCCAGTTAACATTTCAGAATAAAAGTGAAAATCAACAGTTTATCCAAAATATTTTTTATCTTTTTAATAAAGAGAATTTTTACTATTTGAGCTTTTTAATTTATTTACCCACGGTAACAATAAAAATTTATTTAATTAAAATTTATATAAAATAATTAATTCAATTTATTAAATAATTTCATCAAAAATTGGATAACCATTCATTAAATATGTTTAGTTTTCTATGTGCGCGAGTTCCCATGAACAATTGTTTTCTCAAACATAAGCTGTTGCGCATATCTTGAGTTGTAACATAATTTTACTTGATTTTATTATTTTATGGTTTTGTTTTACGGTATCATATTTTTTTAATACCAAACACATTTATTTGAAACATATTATTCTGCTCTACAAAAGAACAGTACAGTTTATGTAATTTTATTTAAATTTGACAGCTTTGAAATGCAATTCCAATTTGATCAGGTTCACCATATCTGCTACTTATTGATATTTTATTTTAATCGAGGTCAAAAGTTGGACGAGAAATTCAAAAATGGCACATTCAACCTTCAAGACACTCTACATACAGGTCAGTCATCCATTTTCGATGATGACCAATTGATTACAATCGTCATAAAAAAAAGGGTCGTAATAATGAAGAGATGTTATCTCAAAGAACGTACATCAATCCAATGCCAGTCTTCTGACATATCAAATCAAATTGGTATGGTCAAAAACTGGGTGATTATTTGCCATATCAGCTGAACGAAAATATTATTTGATATTTGTTACTAATTAATGTTATCACCTTTAAATTGATTGATTTTCATTTTCATTTCAAATATTTTTGGAACATTTTAATTTACTCAAATCTCTTTGTCATGAAGTTGCCGGAGATTGAAAGTAATGATAAATTTAACAAAGGGTTTTGTTCTTTTCATTTTAGATTATATTTATCAAGAGATGTCTTTGGTAACTGTTAAGTCTAGAAGTTTGTTGATCAGTGGAATCCTTTATTTCCAAGAAGTTAAACTGTCTGTGAGATATTAAAATTAAGTATTTTGAAGTGGCTTTGTTCTAATCCGATTGTCCCACATTTTATTTTCTGATTTTTATTACTATAATAAAATGGTAATTCTAGAAACAAGGTGTCATCATGTGTATCAAATCTCTTTCTCGAATGTTAATAACTGTTTTAAATAAATATTATTTATTTAAGATTATTAATTATAAATTGTTTTTGGGATGAATTTCAATCGCCACTTTTATAATAAAATAATAAGATATCACCAAAATTCATTGAATAACATTTAGCGAAACATGTTTTACGAAATGATTTTACAATCATTTGAATATAAAGACTGGTGATGTTATTGTTAGTAGTGTTTTCAAATTTAAATCTATTTTTGAATAATGAAACTAAAGAATATATTATTGGGTTTCCCGAAGGCACTACCCAAAGTTTAAAACCTTAAGACTAATAAGGATCCAAATGAGATTAAGACCACAATATAGTCCGATTAATAATAATAATAATAATATAAATGTTATTTTTATCTTTAGATAAGTCTGCAACTAGGAACAAATAAGATGTTTTTCCTTTAAGTTAGGATTCAGTCAAAGCTCATGATAATAAAAGGAAAAATATGAAAAATTAAAGGGCGATAATTGTCGCTCAAAATTTGATTTTCGAACGACTGAGTTAGTGAAAGAGATAAATATTTAAGGAATGAATCTACTGAGAACTGCTCAGAATAAATAGAATATTGAATATTATATTACGAATATTTTTAAGTTAAAATATTCGGAAGCCAGGAACTTACTCTTTTAAGTAATAAATCCTCAATTACGTATGTCATTCTATGCGACAGGATTTCAATGAGTCCTGGTGAGCTTTGAAAGGGACTAACTGACAACCTAAGAAGCCATTATTCTCACTGGTGAATGTATCATTTTCTTTTTGGTGTTTATAATAATTTTCTTTAACTTTATTAGTTTATCTTTGTCTGTTACTTATTTAACCGTTATTTTATACATCATTACATTATTTCATTACATATGCATTAGCGGACTGTTATAACAATTACTAACTCGTTACATTAAGCAAAAGATTATTTTATTGTATTTTGCGAACTTGTGAGACTTAAAAGAGAGTGTTAATTTTATTGCCAGTTGTACGGGGTCTTCCAAAAGAAGCTTTACTACTTTTAACATATTAAATACTAGGTAGTTTTTGTTTAAATAAATTAATATTTAACATTATTCTGGCTAAACATTTGAAAATTAAATATGGATCATTATAATATGTAACAACGGGCAGAAATTGTCAAAATATTTTATCAAAGCGTTAGTTCAATTTCAGTAACTGTTAAAAAATGAAATGCAAAATTTGGGAAAAACAAATGTCCATCGAAACCAACAATTTACAGTCTTGTTAATGCTTTTGAAACATTTGGCTCGGTAGCAGATAGACCAAAATCTGGACGACTTCGATCTGCGCGTATACCTGTAAATATTGCAAGTACACGAAAAAGCATTGAAGACAATAAATGCACCTCAATCAGTCATAGAGTACAGGAATTAAACCTCTCAAAATCCAGTTTGTCGCCGGTAATGCATGAAGATTTGCATATGAAAGCCTATAAGCTTACCGTAGTTTAAAAGCTTAAAGAATCAGACCATCAAAGTCGCCTAAATTATTGTAATTAGTTGTTAGAAAGATCAATTGCGGATCCTCATTTTTGGAAAAAAATCTTTATGACTGATGAAAGTCATTTTCACTTGAGTGAAGGTGTTTTTAAATAAACAAAATTGTCGAATTTTGGCAACAAAGCAACCCTATGTTTTGAAGGAATAAGCATTACATTCGCTAAAAGTTACTGTATGGTGTGGAATATGGGCAAGAGGTGTAATTGGTCAATACTTTTTTCTAAAATGCTGCAGGTAAAACAGTTACGGTAACGGGAGAGATATCGATACAGGATAGAAACATTCTTTAAGCCTTATCTGAATGATTTTAATGTGGATAATATTTACTTTCAGCAAAATGATGCCACATCCAATACAAATAGGAAAACAATTGCTTTATTACACGAAACGTTTCCATCTGGCATGATATTATGTTTCGGTGATGTTGATTGGCCTTCCAGATCTCTTGATTTGACGGCTCCGGACTATTTCTTATGGGGATATCTAAAAGATAAATTAATAATAATCAAGTAAAAACTATTGCACAACTCAAAAACAACATTTCGGAACAAATCGCTATGATTTCGTTTGACTTATGCCAAAAAGTTATGCAAAATTCCATAAAAATAGCCAAAACTTGTAAAGATGCCAGAGGCGGTCATTTTAATGAAATCATATTTAAAATATAATTTTTTGTAATATCTGTGTTTAAATAAAGGTAAAAATAAAATGAATTGGCTTTTTAATTTTTATGTACGGAGAAATAGCGACTTAAAGTAGTAAAACTTCTTTTGGAAGACCCTGTATATACAGTCCCCGTCAAAAGTCTGAGCACACCTTCAAAAAATGTAAATTTCTATTTTACATTTGAAAAGAAGTATTAATTCCAAAAATGTATATAGTATGTACAACATTTATCATGAATGAACATTATAAAAAAAATTTAATATTTTGTGATCTGTCCTTTACCTTTAATAACTGCCGCAATTCGAATAGGCATTGACTCAATTGAATGTTTGCAATAATCAGGCAAGATATCATTTCTCTAAACTTGATTATTTTTCGTATTTTAGGTCATTAATTGTTGTCTGATTGAGATTTGAGACGTTTTTCTTCAATTCGGACCAGCAGTTTTCAATTGGTGAGAGGTCGGGGGAATTTCAAGGCCATGGACAAAGTACCTCCATATTGTTAAGAAAGATAAATTCTTTTACAGTCTTGGCTGTATGACATGCTGAAAGATTTTACCAGTTTCAATTGGCAGGTGTTGGTTTAATATGTCGATGTACTCCGTAGATCTAGTAGTTGTACCAAAAGGAACAAAACATAAATTACCCTCACCACCATATGACATTGATGACCAGACCATAACGGAAGGAGAATGTTTTACATTCTTGACAGTATATTTTGGATCAAACCTTGTGTCGTCAGGTCTCCAGAGGCATATAATATTGGGAGAGAATTGCTGGATCTTACATTCGTCTGAAAAAATAACCTTGTGCCAATCTGTGGGCTTCCAATTCTTATATTTGTTACAAAAGAGAAGGCGGTCTTTAACATTCTTTAAAGAAAGTCTCGGCTTTATTGCAGGCCTTCTTGAGTGCAACGAGAAATCGTACTCATGCTTATTGGTGCATCTGGAGGAAGCTGTGATATAATTTCACTTGTTGGTGCAAAAGGTCGAGTACAGGACAACCGATGAATCAATCTATCAGTTTGAACTGTTGTTACTTTTGACTTCCACATCGTTGCGTGGACTTGAATGATTTATCCAAGTCATATCGTTGAATTGAACGTCGAACACCTCCTATTGACACATTCATTCTCGTCGCAATTTGTCTCTGTGAATAACCTTCGTCGCGCAAAATCAAAATTTGAGCACTTTTTTCAGCATATAATTCAGCCATTATTTAAACAAAAGTATTTAGTTATTTGACAAGAATAATATTGATAATTACGCAATATTAATGAAAAAACAATAAATTGATATAGGCCAGAGTTATATAAATACCTATATCTAAATTGATGTCATGCCAATCGATAAATAATGAAATCAATTCAATTTTTTGAAGGTGAGGTCAGTCTTTTGACGGGGACTGTATATATATTATATATATATATTCAAATTCTGAAATTGAGTGACTTTTAAAATTATTTATTATGATTATTATTATTATTGAAATGTTAAAATATTCTAGACATGAATTTCCAATAAAACTAACTTTATCAGCAATTTAACAACTATAGAAAATTTATTTCCATTGGCAAAATCTTCCAGATATGAAACTGTCATCAGGAACAAATATTTATTGTCTTCAAAAAATTTCCTTGATTATAAATAATTGAATTGATCAAAAATGAAAAGTATAAGTGTTCAATCATTCCGGTTGTTTTGCCAATAATTATTAATCTATATATATTATATTTTCTACTCTCTATGTATTTTTGGAAGCGCTTTTGTTTAAATAATTTTCATGTTAAACTTCATTGGACAACATGATTACAAATTTCCCTGACACTGAATCCACCAGATTAAAAATAATAAACTTAAGTACATAACCGTTATTTAATCGAAATCAATAATCACAAAAATCGTTAATTAAATGATCCGTCATTTCATCAGATGCAATATTAAGTAGTGGTTAAATTTGATACTAATACTATTATACATAATAATATTATAAGAATCAATTACAAATCAGCACAATAAGGTTAAGGAATTAAGACAGTATTATGTTGGGTTTATATTAAAACTAATATGGATTTGGTTTGTTTTCCAAATACTATCACATTTTTAAAAAAATCTCATTGATTTTTCATTGATTTTTGATTATTAATGTGTTATTATTATTATTAATTAATTAATTTTTATAAATTTTTAATTTTAGGAATTTCATGAATTTTTAAATTTATTAATTCATTATTTATTACTTAATATTATATTTTATTATAATAAAAGTCATTGAAACCACAGAGAATTTACTTTGCATTGAATTAAATAAAAATTTTAAAACTAAAACAGAACTAATTTCTCATTTAAAATGATAATGAAAATAAGCCTAATGAAACTTTATATGAAATAAATAGTAATTTTTTAATGGAAATGATTCTATGTATATAAATGAAATTAAATTTGGAGATAAATTTTATAATATAATATATCAAAATATAAATAAAAAAAATTTTAAATTCAATAAAATTGAATTATTTAAAAATATTAAAGATAATAATAATATTTTTTTTCAAGATTTATTAATAGACATAATTAAGTATTATTATTTATATTCTTAAGCACACATTCTTGATGATAATAATTTTTAACCAAGATTTAATTTTGACATTTTTAATAGAAAAATTTGAAAAAGTAAAAATATTTATTTAAGATGTACTTGGCATGATTTGGTGGTAACCTCATGAGAGCTCAACTTTGACTTCGACTTCACATACACTCTAAGAATGCTGAAGGCATTTTTTTTATAATTAATAAAAAATATTTATATTTTTCTCTGATATTAAAATTGTATAAATAATCAAATTTATATATTTTTTAATATTTTTATTTTATTTTTAAAAATTTCATACAATTCTTCTTTAGATAATTCAAAACAATTTCTTATATATTTAAATTCTGGTTAATAAAAACGGTTTTCGAAAATTATAAGATTTTGTAATCTATATAGTTTTCTTGTAAAAGCATATTACATAAATAATTTGTTTTCCCTGACCCAGAAGGATCAATAAGTAACATTCTAAAAAATTGTGATAAATGAGAATGATGATTAAATATTATTTCATAATCAAAACAAAGATTTACATTAGGTTTTAAAAAATTTTTTGTATTCTTCATTTTTGTAATTTTATAAAAATCTCTTTAACTCAAACTTGTTTCAAATATGTATTAAAACTGATTTCTTCTCCATTAAAAATTATTATTTCTTTTTCATTATCAAGTATCTTATATTTTATTTCATTATTATCTTTTGTAATTAAAGGTTAATTACTTGGGAATTTTGGTCTTTCAATGATTCTATATTCTCTTGGAACACTTCGAAGGAAAGTCAAAGATAATATTTGTTCTTCTACCATTATAAAATCCTTCTTCTACTTTATTACAATCAATCATGATTTTATTTATCTTTGAAATTTTAACTGGTTTTGATTGATAATAACCTTCTTTATAAGATATATTTTCAAATCCTAACAATTCAGTAATTGAATTTTCTGGAAAATAAACAATACAGCCTTTAGATATTTTTATTACACAGTTTGAAAAAATTGGATTATCAATAAATATTTTTATAATACTCTACTGGTTTTAATGGTTCTAATTCTTTTATACTTTTAAGTCCATTCTCAATATATATAGATATATCAGAAATTGCATATGTCCCTGGAGTTATCTCTATCTTTCGAGATTCTTTTTATACCTTTTAAATCTGTAACAGTTA
Organism: Bipalium vagum; assembly: GCA_037834085.1. Taxonomy (NCBI): domain Eukaryota; kingdom Metazoa; phylum Platyhelminthes; order Tricladida; family Geoplanidae; genus Bipalium; species Bipalium vagum. The sequence continues at coordinate 9,226 of JBBMKC010097847.1, read as the reverse complement.
CATCTATTCTATTATTTTTTCAGTAATATTAAAAATAGAATTATAAGTTGAAAAAAATTAAAGCTAATTCATAGTTAAAATCTGTATCAAACGTCAGTGGTATATCTAATTTAAATATTATATCAAAGTTTTTATTTTTTACAATAAACGATTTTGACAAATATTTGAGATACAAGATTTGATATTTTTTGTAGAGATTCTTACATTTTTATAAATAAAAATAAAATATTTTAATTAGAATTTAGGTCAAATTTGACTTTAATATATTCACATTTTTGTTTTATAACTTATTTAAAATTTTTAAAATTAAGTGATCAACATTATCATGATCAACTTTATTAGCATATAAATATTTTCTTAAAGTTATAAATTGATCAAATAAATATTTCGGTTTTAAAATTTTATGTTCTTGTTCATCTATTTCTAATTGTATATTTATGTTTAATTGTGTTTTTATATTTTATACTAGTTAAATCTAGATTTTCATAATTTTATTATTTAAATGACGTAACTCTATTTGGATTAAAATTTCCTTCTATTTTAAGTCTTTAGTTAATTTACATAGTTTTTCATCATTTGGTTGAGAGCTTTTTGGATCAGAATATTTTAAAAATATTTTTTATATTTTTAATGATTAAAAATAAGATTTCATTTATTATTGATGTGTTATCTATAATTGAAGGAGTAAAGGTTGGTGTTAAAAATGAAATACAATCCAGATAATAATCCAAAGTTAAAGATAGTGAAATAGGTTTTATCTATTGGAGGTTTTTCATCTGTTATATTTTCTTTATTATCTTTTTTAATTTTTTATATTCATGCTTAGAGTATCAGGAACTTGTTTATGAAAATATGTTAAATCTTGTTCTAATCCTCTTTCTGTTTTTCAATGAATTAATTGATTAGTTTCAAATTTATTTTTTATTTCTATTATTTTTCTAATTTTTCAATTCTTTCTTTAAGATCATTTGAATTTTGATTTTGGGAGGCTTAGCCTCCTTGAATTTTGTTCTTATCTACATTTTAAAATGAAAAATGTAATAAATTTAAATTAAATTATAGAAATCTTTGTTTCCCAGATAGATGCTCATATCTTCTCTTTATAGTCTTTTTTATCTCTTGCTTCAATTCTGCTCTCACATCATGAAAAATTCTTTTTAAACTTTTTTATTTACATTTTCAATAATATTCCTTGATTTTATTTTTTAAAATATTTTCTTTACATTCAGTTATTATTATTTTTACTAATTGATGATTCTTTTGTTTCACAATTTTCTCTGTATCCTTTTTTTAAGAAATAATTGATATACTAGCTAATCAGCTCGCTCTAGAAAAAATGACTACGAAATGTGAAATGATCGAGAAAATAAAGTATTTATGGCAAAACAATAAAAATGTTCAGCAGGCAGTCATACATTATGTCAATAGCATTCAATCAAGAGTGCAGCTACTTCTTAAAAATAAGGGAATGTGGAAAAATACTAATTTCTTTTGTGCAATAGACATGTATAAATTTTTTTAGTGTTTTCAGTTTAATAAATCATTATTCTTGTATTTAGTAATGAATTACTTAAAACCATTTTAAATTGAATTTACGATTAAAAAACAATATTTTTTGTGTGAGTGTATTTCAATGGCCAGGTATTGTAAAATATATAACATTATTGATAGTTTATTAATTTTTGTTTCCAATTAATATTATTGCAAATTCTCTTTTTTATAATAATTTCTTCTCTCCAACAAAATACCCTACTCGATTAAGAGGATTTCTAAGTTTTCAGATTTTGTTATATTTCTTGTTAAAGATTTCCACGAAGAATACCAACAAACTGTGTTTAATCTTTTCATGTTTTTTCAACTGCAAGAAAACTCTTTAATTTTATCTTTAAATTATTTATATATTTCTGAAAGTTTTGAAATTCAAAATATACACCATTTCCTTGTTTTACAATCTTAATTTTTTTAATAATTCTTTTTTTCAAATTTTCTAATTTTTCATACTCTAAACTATACAAAAATTGCATCTCTATCTCTTAATGCTTTTCCAAAATATGGGTCGAAGGAAAGTTCCGCTCCAGTTGCTATCTGTTTTGGTACACATTTGGTGTTAAGAGCTTCACTTGATTTCAGTTTTTCAATTTCCTTTTTTCTAAATCTGTTTTTGTGTTTCTTTTGGTTTTTTTAAAGCTGTTGCACAATAAAAGTTTTAATTTAATTTGGTACTTAAGGATAAAATGGTAAATACTTGTAGCAATATATTTAAAAATTAAGTCTTTCAATATTAGGCATTTAATTCTATTGAAATAAAATAACAATAATTTTGATTTAAAAGGAATCTTCTAAACAGATGAAATTTTTACAGTTAGTTTTATTAAATTAAATATTTTATGTTAATTTAAAAATTGTATTGAAAAATACAATAATTATAATTTGATTAATTTGAAAAACTTAAACAAACGCACTATTACGGCAGTTATTATAAATTGATTTTTTTCAGGAAATTCTGAACCTGTTTTAGGAGATTTTTTATTTATTCTGAGAATTTCATGATTATAAAAGTTAATTAAATATGGTAATAAATATAAAAATTTTCTATTACCCCATTCAACAACCTCTAAATGTGCAGGTACTTTAATTTTGACAAATTTTTTATGAATTTCACTTTTGTTGTCAGATAAAACTTTAAAATCTTTATATATTTTTCCGCCTGCCATAGATTCAGGCTTCTCTTAATAATCCTGAATCTAAAAAATAATTTTATTTCATAATCAAATTTTTCCTAAAGTTCTTATTACTTTTTCTCTTAGTTGGATTTGGAATATTATTCATGTTTTGCAACATTTTAACATCTACTATATATAAAACTTCCAAAGTTTTTGAAAAAAATGCAGGAAAATTTGTAATGGCAATCAAATCTTTAGAAATTTGATTTATTTTTAACTAATATTTCATTATAATTAACAATAATCTTTTATTAATATTTGTCTTCATATTTCTCAAAAATTGACTTTTAATATCTTTGGTTTTTTGGGTCTTTTTAATGTTTTTCCTAATAGAATAAAATTCCAAAATGGTGCGTCTGATATAAATGCCCACTGATCTCCTTTCGTATCTCCACTTTTGTATCTGATTCTTTACATTGCAGGATAAACCTAAATTTCCTCTACATGTCAGTCCTCCCGATAGCCTTTAGTATTATTGTCTACACTACTATATTGACTTCCGATCCAATCTGAGCACCTGTTTATGTTTGACCTGCAATTTTTATTCTACTTTAAACAAAATTCTCCGCGATAGACATAAATTTCGAAGTCTTCAGTGATAAAATACTCGCTTATCATCAAATGAGTTATAACTACCGAAATCTAGTAAAAACTCTAAGAATTTGACATTTATTTATGATCGTCATAGCTGGACTTTACATTCTTAAATTGAATTGTGTATTTCTGCGGGTTATTGGTGTATTTCTTCGAAAAAATATTTCTTCATCCCCTTCTTTTTTTCTATGCTTTAACATTTCGTTTAAACCTGAAATCTTCTTTAGTTTGCTAAAAGTTAGGCTCAGCTCCTCCAAAATTCAAATAGAGCTCAATTCTACTTTCTACATTTATTTATAATTTACCTAATTTCTCAAACTAATAATTAATAATTATAAGGTAATTAAATATCAACAATTATTTGTTAATTTTTAAGTATCTCATAATCATATAAAAAATATTAATCATACTAATAGCATATTAGGTTGTAAAGAAATAAATAGCGGTTTCTAACATAGAATTTCAAATGAAAAAACAGCCTAAACAAAATTTTATTTATCAAAATAAAAACCATTACAACGTACACATTTCTGCCTACGACTCACAAGCTTATTTATCCAGATTCGATAAAAATGTTGTGTTCTAGATTTTACAAATGGCTTTAATGACAGCATCATCATTGAAGGTTTTATCGCTGAAGAACTTGTCCAAATGTTTGAGATAATAATCAATAGGCGAGAGGTCTGATGAGTAGTCTAGGTGAGACAGAATTTCAATATCAAGCTAGTTCAATTTTTGAACGCCAGCGTTATCATGGAGATCAATGGGCCCTTTCTATTGACCAAGGGTGGGTAGATACCCTTCAGTTATTGAAAGATTTCTTCGATTTCCACACAATACTTTTCGGCAGTAATTGTTTGACGACACTTCAAGAAATTAAAATGGATCAAATCAGTGGAACACCATCAAAACCTTCTGTTGGTGCAGCTTAGGTTTAAGACATTCATGTCGATCTAACCACTGCTGAGAACGTCGACGGAGTTGTACAGGATCCATTTCTCATCACATGTCACAATGCAATCGAGAAAAGGTTCTTTTTAAATGCTCAAAGAAGTGCTGACAACATCTTGAAACGTCATATATTTTGGTTTAAAATCGTATGGATCCCATTTGTGAAGTTTCTTTGACTCTTCAATTTCTCTCAGATGGTTCGAAACAGTTATAGGTGCAAGACCCAGTGTACAGCTAAGCTCCTGAACATTTGTAGGCTGACCAGTCTCAAATAGTGTCTTCAAATCGTCATTAGAGATGAAAGATTTTAATTCACGATCACCTTTATTTTGGATATGTTCATCTCCATCCTTATATCTCTGAAACCAGCGTTGAGCACTATGTTCACTAGTGGTACTTTCTTCACATTTGCTGTTCAGATTTAGAGCGGTTTGTCCAGCATTATCACCCATTTTGTATTCATAAAGGAACACTGCTCTAATTTTGATGTCGTTCATATCGTTTTCAAATGCCTAAAATTTTAACTAATTTTTCTTTATTAAAAATTTTTGTTGATTTATCTTTTTAAAAGATTATATTACAAAAAAAGATATCATAACAAAATATTCATCAGATAATATACTTAACTGTGATGAATGTGGATAATGTGGGTAATGACACCAGGTACAACTCACGTTTTCAGGGATGAAAAGTTCATGTTGGTAAAAAAACAAAAGAGCGTATGTGTAAGTATGTGTAAGTATGTCAGGTAAGAAATTTTCTCTGCTGGTTATTGGAAAATTTTTAAGACCACCCCTTACCTGAATTGTGAAATTTTTACGGAATTTCTCTACCCTTTGAATAAGGAGATGAAATCCAAAAACCGAAAAGTGGCTTTGATTTTGGATAGGTTCACAGCGCATCCAACAGTTTCTGGACTTACAAATGTTGAACTCTTCTTTTTACCACCAAACACTACGTCAAAAATTCAACCTCTTGATGCAGATATAATTAATGTAATGAAACAAAATTACCGAAAGAGATTAGTTCATTTAATGCTGAAATTTTACGAAAATAATACACGTTTTTCATTCAACTTTTTCAACACTATTAAGCAAGTTTAGGGTGATGATTCTGAACAGGCAATAATTAATTGTTTTCAACATGTGAATTTTGATGTGCTCAATAATTCATCAACCACTATAATCAAGAGAAAGTAATATTGATAATATATTTGATCGATTACAATTATTTTTACCAATATCAGTTGATGTCACTTTTGAAAAGTATACTCAAATTGATAATGACTTGATTACCTCACCTGGAATTTCAAACAATGATATATTGAGTTTAACAAACCAGAATGCTATGATACCAAATACTCTTGAAAATCCAGATTTGATAATAATCTAGATGATTCTGAAGAGGTTTTTGTTCTTTCCTTCAATGATGTTACTCAGGCACTGAAAAGGGTACATTTATTCATTCAAACTCACGAGGGATTTAGTAAAAGCTAAGTAGATGCAATAGAGAATAGAACAAAGTCAATATGGGAATGATTCAAGTTTTGAAACAAACTCAAATAACGGATTTTTTTCAAATTGAATAAGTATTACATTTTAATCTTGTATTATTTAACTTTTTTCCCTCTTCTGCTTATTCATTAGTATTCAATATTTATTTATTATATATTTCGAAAACCACTTAATTATTATCATCAAAAGTTTCAATCTGGTTTAATAATTATTTATTACTGTATAATGAAAGTTTTTTTAAATTGTGATGTGACATTATTGCGTAAGTGTTTTTAAGGATATTCGTCTAATCAGGATACATTTTTCGGTCCCCAGTGATCCGGATTAGACGAATTATACTGTATGATATTAATAACACAAAATTTCACTTAACAATTGATGAATTCATAAAAACCGCCAGTACTTTCTTTATAACCTAATATAGATTCCAACATTAATCGTACTCAATTACTCACATAACTTTAAATTATCATCATACAAAAATTAACTTGTGAAAAAAATTTATTTAAAACTAAAACTTTTTTACAGCTTTTCTTAAAAGATATCATCATTTTTTGAGATTCACCCTTCAACGTAAATTTCGAAAAATTGTAAGAACACAATCTAAGACTGTTGCATTATAGAGCTTTTTCAGAATCAATAAATTTTTGAATTTTCATAGAATATTTCCGATAAAATATGTTTGAATCTATATAAAATTAATAAAGTTGATATTAAAATAAACTTACTGGATTGGATAATTGATTCAACTGATTTATTTTTTGAATCTTTCTCTATACATGCTTTGAACAGGAGATTTTTATCCACTTTAAATTTTGGTAAGAATTCAAAGAAAAAATCATGAAAGGTTTTGAGGTTTTTTTCAGCCAATAAAACAAAAAATGAACATTTCACTAAGGCAGAACTATTAAGTTTAAAAATTATTTCAATCTCGTTGATTAAATTCGGAAATCCTTCTGCTAATATATTCAAATAAGGCTAAAGGAAAAAGAATTAAAAAATATTTTATGAATATAAATAAATTTTTCCAATTAAAAATAAATTATTCAGGTAGCATGTCATAAATTTAAAAATAATCTCTTGAAAACTTTCGGAGGAATTAAATCTAACAACCCCAAATGGGAATCAATTAAATAACCGGCTTCATCTGTATAATTTCTTGATCAAAACTTAACCATCTTTCCAATCTTTCAAATGAATTTTAAAAATTATGTCGCATTGAATAAATGAAATATATTATGGGTTTTCATGTGAAACATCTAATGAGAGTGGAACTGTATTATGAAAAAAAAAATTATTTAATGAAATAATTATCATTTAAATCAATTTTTTGTTGCAAACTTCTTTGGAAATATTTATTGTCATCTTTCTTCCATTCACAAAAATGTCCAAAAATCTATTTATTAAAACAGAAACAAGAGTGAAAAACCAATTCTGACTGTATTCATTTGTACTTTCCATAGGCATTTTTTTAGTTTTAAAAAATACCTGTACTATTGGGTTCATATTAACTGATTCCTAACGGTTTCAATAAATCATGAAAATTTGTAGCTTTATATTTGAGACAGCTTATTGATCTTAGTTGCTGATCTTCCTGGAATGTTATTAACTTTTCATGATTTATTAATTCTTTTATTAGACCTTGATCTTACATTTTTACAATTAAAAAAATATATATAGGAAAGGTTAATTTCTGGAAATTTCGAAAAAATAAGACCGAAAAAACCTGAATAACACTTAAAGATACCAATTTATCGTTCAAGAATTTGGTTGTTGTTTTTTATAATTAGGCATCCTATCTTTCTGAGAATCAAATACTTCTTTTATTTTTTTTATTCGTATATTTTTTTATGGTTTTAACATTTTAATTTGAAAAGGCGGTACTTTTAATTTGTAATTCGGACTTTTAAGAATTAAAAAGGTTTAGGAAGGAATACCTTCAAGAAATAGGTTCAGAATTTAAAAAATAAAAATAAATTGAAATTTAATTTATCCGCCAGAATAAATAATTCATTTTAAAAATTATAATAAACAAACCTTATTGTTTTCGATTGGTTCATTTAAAAAAGCATTGAGAATATTCTTGTCGTGTAATTCTTTTAAAATTTTATAATTTTTATCTCTTAAAAGATTTCTAAAATAAATTAAAATAAAAATTTCATTTCATTTTTTAATATTACCGACAATAGAGTATGCCTTTTCCAAGGAGTAAAAATTCACCTATTATTAATTATTATTAATAGTTGAAATAAATTAAGAGAATACAATTGAAGAGCGACAAAAGAGCTCTACATTTTGGACGATAACTCAACATTAAAAAATCATAATACTAATAATAATGTAGTGTAAATTATTAGGTTGGGCGGAAATAAATATCGCTTTCCAACGTTCAAGTTCAAACTGTTATAAATAAAGTAAAACGAACATTTATGTATCGAAACAAGTACAACTAACATTAATATATTTCTGCTAATGAGTGGCAAGATTATTTATTCCGGTAGCATAGTATTCTGGATTTCTGGAATCGATAAAGTCGTTGAAGGCCTGGTGGACATCGTCGTGATTCTTGAACTATCTGTCGCGTAAAAAAGTGTTGAAATCTTTGAAAAGTGGTAGTCCGTGGACGAAAGGTGGATGGTCGAGTATTTTAGAGCTTAAGTTGCGATATTTCTGGCGCATGATCATTGAAATGTGTGGACGAGCATTTCTTTTTCTGTCGTGCATTTGTCGATATTCTGATAGTATCTCTCTGCTGTGATGGTTTCGCCCGAATTGAGAAAACTATGGTAGATTAGTCCAGCAGCAAACCACCAAACAGTAACCATAACCTTTTTGTGGATGCAGCTTTGGCTTCGGAAAGTGTGCAGGAGTCTGATTATGGTCCAACCCTTGACCTGAACAATTCCAATTGTCGTAGTATCCATTTTTCTTCGCAGATCACAATCCGATCAAAAAAGGTAGGATTGTGGTGCACTGCAAATGTTTTGAACAGACCTCATAACGGTGATTTATGTGCTTTTCTTTTAATTCATAAGGTACCCATTTTTCGAGCTTTCTTGTCTTTCCAAAACGTTTCAGTCCGCTCTCAATGTTGCTGTGACCAAAATTAAGATTCCTTGCAAGCCTCCCGAACGGTTACTCGAGAATTTTTTTCAATCAGACTCTTCAGGACAGTGTCATCAAGATCTTTTTGGCGACCAAAATCTGGTTGATTTTCAAGGCTTTCAACAATTGAGTATTTATAATTAAACAAAATTGTTATATTTATTATTTTAGTTTTTAAATAAATTATTTTTAATTTAAATAAATTATTTTCAAATAAATTTCCCAGAAATTAATTACATAACAATACTTAATAAATTTAAATAAAATCAATTGGCAGGTTGTAAAATTGCCAAGGATCGGGTTACATTGCTAATCTGTGCTAGTATGGTTGGAGAAAAA
>JBBMKC010097736.1:0-16698 GCA_037834085.1 Bipalium vagum | reverse complement strand
TATATATAAACTATTTTTTGTTTTAATATTTCAAACAAATATCAAAAATTCAAATGTCTTTTCGAAAAATGCATATAAATCTTTATATATTATTTACCTTTTAATTGAAGAAAAAGCATATAAGGCAAGAAATACAGTTGAACCTGTCTAAGTTGAACATTTTTCAAAATGAACAATTTTTTAATCTTTCAGAACGGTGGCTATACAGTATGTAGATCGCAGTATAAATTTCATTCTGTAAGTTGAACATTGTGTATCTTGAACAGTGGACATTGAATATTTTAAAAATCCATAATAATACATAAATTTTAACCGGTTTAATTTGAACATTTGTTTAAGTAACTAAATTAAATTGATATAAATACATTTAAATACAATACAAGTAAGTTGAATAATATTTTTAATTTCTTTTATAATTTAATATATTTTTCCAGATAATAATTTTGAATAAATTCTAGAAAATACAAATAAACCCAAAACTAATCAGAAGTCGTGGATAATTTAAAAAGAAATTACCAAAAAATATCGCGAAACAAAAATATCACACAGAAAACTGGCTGAGCAATACAAATCTTCATTAGGATGCATCAACGTAATTTTAAAAAGCAAATGAAATTTTAACAATCAATGATAAACATAAGAGGAAACCAAATCTTTATAAAACCAAGGATATTTAAGGTACATTTATTAATGGTTTCAACATAAGAGACAAAAAAATTTTATAATAACCGATGACATATTAAAATCAAAGGTCCTTTATTTTTTCAAAAAACTAATTAGAGAGAAACTGTCTAATTGGTAAATTTAAGTCATCACGAAGTCAATTTTGATCACACCTTTTGCATCCCAGAATACAGTGAGTGTCAGGCATTTCCTGTGATATGTCCCTGCACGAAGCATGTTTGGTAACTTTTCCTCAGGAAATACCCATTCTCGAGACTCACGCCTATTGTGTGGAATGTAAAGACTCAATGGGGTATCGTTTTCTGTTACAAAATTCTTCAAAAAACTCTATCCAAGAGAATGAAATAGATACAGATTTTCTTGACATGCCTTCATTCGCTTTTGTCTCATCACCGCTGTAAAAAATGGATGGAAAAATCTACTACATCATTTTCTGACTCCAATACTCTCAAGCATGTCCTGTACAGTTTTCTTGTTAAAATTAACTTAACTTGAAAGCTCTTTCTGGGTAATTGGCCTCTCTTCTTTGACAATTATCTTCATTTTTTCTAATTTTTCCCCAATTTCTGTAGATTGTTCACTTTTTCTTCGTCAAACACATTGTTTCTACCACAAGAAAACTATCTGATTCAATTGTATACAGTCGCCTTGCGTGGTGCTTTATTTCCATATGCTTCCTCCAGTTGAGAAATAATTTTCTTCTTTTTGTCTTCTTCAACAGCAAAAACCGTATGACGTTTCAAAATTCCACTTGGTGATACATCTTTTTCAATAAAAAATCTTACCTAATGTCAACAAACCGCTTGAAACAAATATAATAATACTTACTTATATATTAATTTATTTATTTTTAAAATTTCATGAAATGCCTAATTATATTTCTATACGAGTCTCAGGACATTTTGTCCACACCATGTAAATTTCGTTTTTAACACAGGAATTGTTATTTTTATAAATGTAAACATTTATTTTTCAAATGACTGCATATCTGGATATAAAATTATTTTAACAATTTTTTGATTTGTAATAATTTTAAAAAATAGGTATCTTTTCAACTTGCAGACCTAATATAATGGATTCCATAATATTGATTAAATAAAAAATTTTTTAAATTAGAATTAAATATTAAAATAAATGGTCTATCAAAAAAGAATTTTCAAAAATATTTCTAATTAAAACATTTGATAGTTAAATGTAATTTATTATTTTATTAATTTTCCAAATTATTTTTTAAAAATATGAAATATGTTAATTGATGATTTGAGAAACAGTAATATTGATGTGTGATTTCCCTTTATAATTGATGTCGAATTAAGAATGAATATTCAATTATTATTTGATTTTCCAAAGAAAATAAATTTTGATATAAAAGAATTTATTACCAACAAGACATTGTACAATATGCGTATATAATATTTTTTATTATGATTTTATTATATATAATTATATATTAATTAACAAAAGATGAATTTTAACAATGATAAAATGAAATTTGACTCTTAATCTGTTTAATCAAATCAGAAGAAATCTGTGAGATATTGGGTTTAACAAGGACACTAAAGATAATAGCCACAAAGATCCCAAGGTTAAAGACAACAGGGGCATTTTTTAAAATAATAAATTAATTAATTAAGATTAATTAATTACTTAAGAGTAATGTTTTATATAATAATAAATTTCAAATTAAATTTACATTTACATTTTCTTAAATGTTTCCCTGTAATATAATAAAGAACACCAAGTTCATGAAAATGGTAAAATAAAATTGTTTCACCTAATAAAATATTATTTTCTCTAAAACCAATGAAATATTTTATTATATATCATATATTATAAATTATTTAAATTAAATTATTTATTATTTTATATTCAAAGTTAGAATTGAAATTAAATTTATTATTATCTCATCAAAATTTATTGTAAATAATTAAAAATATATAATTAAAATATTTAATAAATATGAAACATGACATTTTTGTTTTAACAAGCTGAAAAGATAACATTTGTCATTTTGATTAAATAAAATAAATATTATTTTTCAATGACCTGAGAGATTAAAGAGAATGTTTTAAGGAAAAATATGAAAAATAAATACATATATTTTTTAAAATGTTTTCTTAATTCTAGAGCTGTAAATATTTATATTTCTTGATATACTGTATGAAAATAATTAAATAATGAAAAATTGTAAAAATTTTGCTTATATAATTATAAAAATTTATAATTAAAAAAATAATTAATTTAATTTATTATTATTTATTAATTTAATAATTATAATTATTATTTAATTTAATTAATATTTAAAAATTTAAGTTATTTAATTTAAAATTAAAAAAAATTATAATTAATTATAAAATTATAAAAACTTTGCTTTTTAATAATTAATAAATTTTATTTTTTTCATTAAAAAATGTACTATTATGAAAAAAGATATTTTTATAATAATTAATTTATTTTATTTTTTACAATTAAAATATTATTTATTTTTTATTATATATAAATAATTTTGATTTCTTTCAGTTTCAGTTATTAAAATATCAATGAAACTTATTTAAGAGTAGTCGATAACGTAATACGCATACAATTCTACATAAAGACCTGATTTATGCAGATGGGAAATCTTGAAATGATCCTAATTTCATAAAGTATACAGTAAAATAAATAATTTCATATTTGACTAACTCTAATTTAATACTCATTATTATTCTGATTAATCGAAAAGTTTTTGAAAATGATAGTTTCCTTAATGAAGATAAAAACTATGTAAATCTCCGTAGATAATTGCCCTCTCTTCTCTCTCTCAAATGCCTGATAATTCCCATTTGTAAATTATTGAGGACATTACATAAATTTCATATTATTATTATATTCAATTGATATTCTCAACCTTGTTTTAATGATTGGAAATAATTTATACATTATTTGCATTTTATCCAATATTAATTTGAAAAAATTGTTCACGTTAATTTGTAAGTCTCGAAATTAGATTGAAATTAATTTATTGCTTAATTTGAGAAAAATAATTAATATAATATTTTTGTCTATTATTTTTTACCATTTTATTGACATTACAGGAACTGTTCTCATTTCAATTCCTTGTCGATTGCAAACAGAAAATACTAATTTTTGATGGAAATATATTATATTTCAACATATAATATTTCATACTTATATCTCTGTTTTCTCCAATGCTCACTATCCAATTAACGAATTTATTTTTCTCTTATATCATGAAATAAAATAATTAATAAAAAAATCTTTTTTATGTATATATATATTTAATATTTTTAATTTTAAATCAATAAAAATTGAGAGATTTAACACTTGTTAATTCTATCATGTCTTTAAAACTTGATCTGACTAAAGGCTCGGAAGAAATAAACGAAAAAACACTGCGCATTGCGATAGACCAGTTCATTAGACGCCTTCAAGCTTGTATCAAACAATTTTTGAATTTTGCAAAATGAATTTGTTTAAATAAAATTTCAGGCATTTTTTATATGGTTACTGTTTAACTTTTTTATTACTGGTTATTATTAACCTTACCATTTTTAATTCCAAAGTCCAACGACTTTTGTGCACTCTGTATATTACATTGATGGTAGCATTTAGAAAATGCTTAAATTTAGGCCAAAAACTGTCTACCGTATTATCAAAGGATACAAAGATAATGTCCGTGTTAAACAAAAATCAAAAAGTGGTAGCCATTCAAACGTCAAATGTAGAAGATTTCAAATTTTGATAAATCATTTTCTGACAAGATCGATGTTTTACAGAAACGATTATCTTATCAGTATGGCATGCCCTAATCAAAAATTTTCTCTACTTTTTCCAAAGCAAAGGTATAATATTGAAAACACATGAAAGGAACACGAAAGCAGCTGAACTAAATTCCGGTAAGTTGTAAAAAGTTACGAAGATTGTTGACAGGTCGTAACAAAATTTTATTTTTACGTTTTCCTTATACGTTTCTTTAATCGGAAACGCTGGTTTCTATATTATCTACATTGAAAGTAGTCCATTCGATGTAAAAAATACTGAAATAAAGTTTATAGAAAAATGATTGTTTGGTTGGACTTACTGGACTAAAGTGTATTATTTTTGTTTTTATCATAAATGGTTTTGGTAAAGAAAGAGACAATATTTCCTATTCTGCAACCTGATAGATAAACAAAAATAAAAGCTTCAATTGGATATAGTATTCACTATTCTCGAATTGATATACACTATGGGTAAAATGTCTTGAACAATCAAAAAGAAACTTATATTGTGAACAAAACTGGGATTACTAATGGTAAAACAATGACCAGCTATGTAGAATTTAAGAAATAATAGACTGTGAAACAACCACAGAATTTGTGACACGATTTTAGTCTTTTTTTAAGTATTTTTCAGAGTTTTAATATTTACCGATTTCCCATAATAGCTCTCAATAACATTTTTAACTGACATACAACAATTCTCTTATTGTAAGTTTCACTTTTCAGAATATATCTTAAATATTGGCGCTGTTCAGGTTACTGAACGATTTTTTATATTACTTTAAGTGAAATCTGCAAAAATTTAACGATCTTATGATAGCTTAAACTTTTTTTCTGTTGAAAATGATTATTTTGTATATCCTTTGAAGTAAAGCTGCCATAAAGTTTAACTTCAAAAACTTTAAATAGTATGGTAATTAAAAACATATTTCATTGATTAATTAAAACAATTTTGTATTACAAAGAATATTTTCATATAAATTTGTAAAAAAACTTTAATATTCCATACAAAATGTTAAATTAATATTATGACACAGTTTTCACCAATTTTTTACAAGATCAGTATAAAGACAGAAATTACTTTAGAACCAAAATAATAATATTTATCTATTTAGAGAAATCGTAATAAAATGTGAGGGTTTTGAAAAAAGTAATTTCCAGTATTCTTTATCCAGTAACATTGAAGATGAAAATGCTAACAAAATTAATAGAATGTGCATATTATTTGAAAGATTGAAAAAAGATTTCGTCTCTTAAGAGAATACCTTTTTAAAAAGGATAAGTGTACGTCAACCTAATTGAATAAGTTAAATGAATTGGTATATATCTTCTTTCTTTTTTTTTAGTCTTGTTTGGATAGTAAAAATGGAGGAGAATAATTGGGAATGATTAAAATGATTTGCTATTCTGACTCTATAAAACAATTGCAATATCGTTGACAAAGTAAATAATTATGAATTAATTGCTATAATTGAAAATTATCATTTCTATAAGAGAAAAATTAAATAGAAATTATTTTAATAAAATAAAATAGATTTATTAATTTGATTGACATGGTTTTCATTAATACTGACATGAAGGAAATAATTTTTTCTAAAATTTTGATGCAATTTTTCATTGAAAATGAACATCATTTAAACAAAATTAATGAATAAAAAAATATCCAACTATATAAAATAATAAAATATTTATTTATTGAATATATGATAATAAGAATGGAAAATATCAGTTAAGGGTGAAACTCAATTACTTTCAATTTTTACATTAATTACAATTTTCCATTAACTCATCATTTAACAGGTTGTCAAAAAAATAATTCAACTGCTTTTTGGTTTTTGCAATAAGCAAAATGTTTAAATATAAAAGTACGTTTTAAAAAGATATATTCTTTGTTTTAATTTTTAAGCATTAAAACAAATATTTTATTCTAAACTTAATTAATAAAATATATAAATAAAAAGAATTAAATAAAATAAATTGAAAACAACCAATTAAAGTTTTAAACTGAATTTATATTTATTTGTTTTAATTATGAATTATTGACTATCTTTAAAAATAATTGTTTAAAGTGTTTGAATTAGCAGTTTATTCTCTTACCTAAAACTTTTTTTACATGTATTAGGTTGGTGAAAATGTCTTCGCCGATTTCTTTCATATTTTACAAATTAAAAGGAAATTCTATTTCAAAAATACTGTTGTACGTATTTAAATTGTTTTGCAAAATAGAAATAAGTGCAATTTATACGCCATTTTAGTTTGCAACCAATTGTTTCCTCGGGAAAAAAAGCTTGTCTTACATTCAAGAAGATTCAATGAAAAGTGATATTTCTTTAAAAGAATATATTAGGAAAAGATTAGTTCCCTTTATGAAATCCATTGATGCCGAAAATGGTTTTGTCTAATTTGGCCACCATACATTATACAAAAGATGTATTGGAGGAATTAGAGAAAATTAACATCAAATATGTACTGAAACAAAAAATCCTTCTAACTTTCCTCAAGCGCGTTCTATCGAAAATTTTTGGGGCCTGATTAAAAGAGAATTTAAAGAAAGTATTAAAACGCAATATAATCTTAAAATTTTCAAAACCAATTGTTCTAGAATATCCAAGAAAGTGGCTCAAAATAATGGAAAATCACTATTTAACAATTGGACTAAGAAACAAAGCCAGATTTTTAATCAAGATGTTTATCATGTAAAGTTTATATATCAGTTTGTACATCTTTTCTTCGTTTTTCATATTTATTAAAAATATTTTAAATATTATTTATGGTTTTAAAATTATTGTTTTCCAAAGTTCGTGCTACTATTTTTGAAACATACTATAAATCTAATTCCATTTAGTTATTAATATTTGTAGATTTAATAAATAAATTTTATAATTACAATCTTAAGCGATTATTAAGAAGTTAACTTTCTCAGCTTTTAATAAAACAAATAAATTTCTTTTCATTTTATGTCATCAATAAAATCCCATCAGCCCAGATAAAAGTCAGTCTTTTAAATAAATTTAATTCAAGAATTTTTAAAATAAAGTTTCGAAAAATAATTATTAAATAATACAAAAAAATGATTGAAACAAAACGATATAACATTTGCGAAAGTAAAAAATATAAATTAATTAAATCGAAAGTAAACTTGTAAAAAATATTTTAAAAATTCAAGAAATATTTTATATTTTTCACATTTTATTTTTCATTTCTTATTTTTAAAATATCTGTTTTAAATTATATTTTTCAAATATTAAATTTTATGTTGAAAGAATTTTTTTAAATCAATAATGTTTGTTCAATAATCACAATAGCCTTCAATATTCTTCTAATATTTCTCATATAAATTGCGTATAGCATGTAAAGAAATAATTAAAAATATGATATTAATTAAAGAAGAGATAATTTCTCCTGTAGATGAATCTTTACATTTGTGTAACAATTTTAGACAATTATATTTAATTAATTAAATTAAAAATTTTACGGATTGAAATTTTCAAAGATAAATAATTTTAATGTAATTATTTAATATTCAAATTAATCACCAAGAAATAACGATTTCCATTGCCATAATTCAAACGCTCAGTTGTTCCCCAGAACGACCCATTTTAATTTCACTCTTTTTTTCTTTTTCTTGTTCAAGGATAAAATAAACAAGTCTAAGAAAAATATTTTCAAAAATTCAGAATGACTCAAAATTAATTTCTTAATAAATTATTATTTTATTTATCTAATGCTTGGATAAAGGATTAAAAATATAATCTTTCATGAAATTCAATGATTATATTTTGGTTTTAGGGAATAAAATTTTAAAATAGTGAAAGGGAGGTTCCACAACCGTTTGCAGAGGGTCTGCATGAAAAATAATAATTATAAAAAAATTCATATTTGTTAACTACTACTCAGTAAACTAAACCTGTTTAATAAAAATCTCATATAATCTATCTAATTTCTCATAGTATTTGTTGATATCGTTTGTCTCATATTCTAACTGAACAATCCCCAATAGATTATTTCACTGCAATCGCATGAAACTACGATCAGACTTCTTAGGATGAACTTTTAGATTTAATGTAAGGATATGTAACTAAGCTGTGGAATACCACTGTTTTTTCTATTGAGATTGTGGAGTAAAATTCGATTTTTAATACCATAACGGTACCTAAATACTTGCTTTATATGATTATTCAATCGAATAAAAATCGGTTCTTAATTGATGTTGATTCAAAAATTTTTGCAATCTTTTCACTAGGTAATTGTGAATCGACTCTTATTAGTGCTTTCACTATTTTTTTGTTTCTCATGATCTACTATTTCATTTCTTTCATGATCATTGAGTAGACCTGATTCTAAAAAATCAAATCTGTTTTTAGCAAATATTATTAAATCTTTAACCAATGTCGTTATAGATTTTAGAGAGCTGGTTTAGGAGACAATATTTGACATTTTTCGTTTCTCTGAACAAACAAATGGTTCTTTTTTGGTATGTAACAGCCAATAGTAAGTGCGTTTCTATTGGATGACTATTTTTAGATAGATAGTGCGAAAAGAGAAACGAGAAAGAATACCTGAAACGTCTAAAAAAGTATTTATTATCATATGTAAAATAGGTGAACTACATTATTCATTTTTGTTGCTGAGGATATTTAGCAGAAATTTGAAATCAAAATATGCTGATTTCATTGATTTGATTTCAAGGATCCAATCAAGGGTATCATTTACATCGCTTTCATGCTAGGAATTTGTGCGTTCTTCAGCAAGACATGAATTGATATGTCTCATTTCTCATTTTTTTGAGAAATTTTTAATAATTTTTCATTTAAATTTAACAATTAAATAAACAAGGTTCGTTTACTTATCTATAATACAATACAATGATGTTTTTACTGTTATAAGTGCGAATTGTATTTTAAAAGCATATTTAAATGAATTTTTAAATTTATTTATGTACATTTACATTTCAAAAAGGCTAACCTTAAAATATGATTTATTTTCAAAATATTATATAAAATTATAAATAAAGAAAATGTAATTATTTATAAATTTTTATTTAATATTTTTAATTTAGATTTTGAAAATAATTAAAATATTTTAAAACTTTGAAGTTTATTATTTTACTTTTTGTGTTTAAAATTCTTATGATGATAGGAAATTTCATTAATTCGAACCGGTTGAAATTATTTTATATTTAATTTTTCATTAAATTAATAAAATTTTCAAACAAAAATCATTTTTTTGAAAGTCAAAATCTTTATTCGAAAATTGAAAAGACCGAACGCTTCAAGTGTAACATTTTTACACATAACTTTAACTGTTTTTGTTAAAATTTTAATTAAAAACATTATTTTTATAAAACTATTTCTTCGAAAAACAAGATTATCTCTTCTAAAAAAAAGATGGAAGTAACCAAAACCACGTAATATCACAAGCCATGAGAATAAAAAGAAGATATTGAGAAAATTTAATTAATTTTTAATTTAATTAATTATAATAATATTTTTTCAAAGCCTTTGTGAACTTCAACATGAATGTAAAACGAAGTCTTTTCGTAGTTTCTCTCTTTCGATCGTGTTAAAATTGTCTTACTCCAGCTCTTGTTAAATATAATTAGAAATTGAAAGCTTAGCCATAGCTTAGCTCTTCTTTGATAAGTTTTCTTGATACCAAAATTGATACAAATCCATGATTGTTAATCCATTTTGAAGGGATTATCTTTTGAAAAAAATTCGTTATTTTTTCCCCACTCTGTCCTTGAATATTTTATGCAATAAACAAAAACAGATTTAATAATAAAATAAAGTGGGTAAAGAACAAAAATCTTCTTTTATATATATTTTTCAATGACAGATTTTTATAAAAAATTGACCTTTCTTTTAGTTGCTTTCTAAAAAGCCTTGACAATATTCTAAAAACATCATTAGTTAAAATGAAATGGGGTTTAAGAATATGTTTTAAAGATAAGATTTAAAATTAAACTTGAAAAAATATTAGAAAATCATGAAAACAATAAAAAAATTAAAGTTTCTTAATTAAATGAAAGGGTCTAAAAAGTTGATGAATTTGACAAGAAATTCAAGGTTTTCAAGTTTGTAACTGCAAAGAGCTACGATCACAAGAGAAATTCAGTTGTCTATAAATGAAAATTAAAAATGATTTCAGAATATTTCGAAAAGAAAAAAATTTTCCTAAAAAGAACTAAAGGTTATTTAAAATAAATTTTTTTATTAACATTTTCTAGAAATTTTATTTTGGATTTATGTGGCACATACTATATTTATAATATTAAAATAATTAATATGATGAACATCGAAGTAATGTTTAAAAATGCATATTCGATCAATTAAGGAATTGTTTATATATATCAAAACTTTTGTTTTTTGGTAATTTTATGAAGCTAGTTTAATGCTTAAATAACAGACAAAATTCCGAATGAAGATCAAATACGATATGGATATTATGCATTTCGACCTGCTACAACCTGATGAAACAATAAGAGCAGATGAGCATTGAATTCATTTGAAGATTTTGAACGTGAAATTGAAAAAAAGTGCCTAGTTTTAGCAGATATAGATTTAGTCATTATTCATCACGATGATAATAAAAATCCAAAACCTTTTGGAGTATTTCTAAAACATCAAAGCGTTTATCTCATATCTTCCGTACTTATGATTTCATTAATAAACATAACAGCTAAATAATAAAATTACCAACATTTATATTGTTTAATATGTTACCTGCCAGGATCGAGAATCGTTCGTCCTTGTTTTTACGAAGTATATGATTAAGTGTCTCAGAAAAGATTATTTTGGCCTCCAAACAATAATAATTATATGCTACCATCCATCGAATGCATATTTGGTTACTGGTAACTGAATATTAAGTAACAATAATAATTATAATTGGTCTGGAAGTCAATGTGCTAAACAATTTGAAAATACCTCTAATAAAATAATTAATGGTTTTAATTAAAAAGTTAAAGGAACTTAATAATTTTCTTGTAATTTATTGAGTATTATTTTATGATAAAAATTTCATGAAGCATAGACAAATTACTGTTTAATATTATTTTTTATTTATCAATATTTAATTAGGGAAACGTCTCGAAAAATACGATAATTACATGTATTAATAATATAAATCAATAATTTTGAGAAAACTTATTAAACTGGTTCGAAAAGATTTACTAATAAAAATCTCGAACGAAATAATGCCAAAATGAAAACGTTTTTTTTCTGATTTTTTATAAGAATTAAAATGACCCTTTTATGATTAATATAAGTAAAAGGAAATGATCACAATTTTAAGGTTTGCCAACACTGTCAATTAAAGCAATCACTTTAGTGGAAAGGAAACTCACAGGCAATCAATTTCTCCAGCAGTCTGGCCTCAATGTACATTAATAAATTGGGACAAAATCATCAAAAATTACAAAACTGATACAACATTGTCGTTATAAAACGAGTTACCATCAACATTTTCGTATAAATATTTTCCCAATTCCTGCAGCTTCAGTTGAATGTAAATCAGAATCTCACGATTCGTTTTTCCCATTAGACCTGAATAGCGAACCTGTTCCGAATGGAAAGTTAACCTGTAATCCGGATAAATCTCGTCTCAACTGAAATCGTTATTTGTATTTTCGCGAATGTTTTACTATTTAATTAAAACGAAACTCAAGCCCAGACAAACTGAGTAATCTTGCGGATCAACGGATTTCTGATCACACTTGAGATTCGGAGATTCTGTTTCTGCTATAAATTTTAGGAGATAATAACCGCTATTTTTGAGCTTAAATTTGAAAATTGTCCTTATTAAGAATAATTTTAATAATTGCTTGCCACAGCGGCAAACAAAGTTTTTCTCAGAAGTCGATGTCCATGAAGAAATTGATTAACAGAGAATTTTCCTTGTGATCTTTTATTGTTTCTGCTATTTATCTAATTATTTATAATTTATATAACCTATATGATATGTCCTTGTATCTCTAGAAATGTCTGAAATAGAAATAAAAACACTAGAACATAATACGACCCGCACTCTTCATATATTAGGCCGTTCAAAATGTTTAGCCTGTTAAAGAATAAATAAAAAAAGTAAAATTAATTTTTTATTTTACAATTGGTGGTAAAATACCAAGCTATATATTTCCACCAAATAATATATCCCACCTCTTCATCAACACATAGTATCTGCGACCTTTCTTTCTATGCTGTAAGATCAGCCACCTAAAACTGTCTATCTTCACTTTTGCATCATTGTTTTACAGCATTTTTATGGTTTCGTATTAATCAAATTTCTGTTACGCAAATGTCTCTTGAACTGACTAAAGAAATAAAAATCTAAAATGGCTAGATCCGGTATAAAAGCTGCTAAAACAATGAGATCAGTCAAATTTGTCCGATGCCATTTGAACAAAATGATGTCGTATATTATCATGATGTATGGTAATTGAGTTTTCTTTTGTCCACTTTCCGGTTAATAAAACGTGGTATGATTACTTATTTACTCTATGTACCCTACTTTTTATAAATATTATATAAGCAAAAGATATTACTAAATTAAATTCATAAAATTTTAAAAATTGATTCTACAAATTGTAGAAGAATAAAGGTTTTTGATGAAACTCTTCTTAAGCAAAATATCTAAAGGTGATCATTAAAAGAATCCTTGGATAAGGTGTTCGTGGACGTTTGAATCCGTTTGGCAAATTGTCTATGCCATCAGAAATTCTCCACAAATCAGATATAATCGGTATATCTGGTAGAATGAATTACTAAATAATAATGCTGAGTTTTGGAAAAGTAGGGAAGGGGAAATTCCTTGAGCATAAATTCCAGACGAGTTCGTTGGATCGTGTTGTGCTATTTGAATGTCAATTACTCGATTGATGGGTACTGTTATTCGCTTTTCTTTTTGAAGTGAGTGTATCTATTTTGTTTTATTGATTTAGTAAGACTGAATAGTATTTTTATGTCTGAATTTCGATTTAATTTCTAAATAAAGTAATCACTTTTCGAAAAATCAGTTTGGTGAAAGGATATTTTACTGATTGATTATTCTGAATATTTGAAACCGAAATTTCTAATATCATAAAAGGGAAAGTTAAATCTTGAAAGGTAAGCAAGTTATATAATAATCATAATAATAATAGAAATAATAATAATAATAATAATAATAATAATAATAATAATAATAAATAACCTAAAGCAATTAATTATTCAGCTCAGACGAATAAGTTCGGGATGAACTGAATAATTGAAAATCTCATTAGTGGAAAAGAAAAGCTGATGGGAAAAGAACAAAGAGAGCCGATTTATAGGATAATTAATTATTGAACTCCGGTGAATACGTGCGCACTGAGCTGAATAATTAAAACCTCCAATTTTCTCCATTAACTAATGGAAAATAGACATATTCATGAACTAGTGGAGGGACAGTGACTCTTATATAATGGACTAGCAGGGTCTCCATAATAAGTCGCAAAAATCAGTCTAGATTTAGACTAGAATAAGAAGTAAAATTAGGCTTCAGTGAATTAGTGTGGAATAAATTAGATATTGAAATCATATCGAAATTGTAAATTGAAGTAAAGTCTGAATCGAATTCGGGTTTGAATTGAACAAACTTGAAAGGTGATTTGGTACCTTTGTTTTCTTTCAGTGGTTATCAAATAAATTTGGTAAATTATTTTTACCCACATACCGAACTGACCAAATAGAAATCATTGAGTTAGAGAACAATAATAGATAATTTGACAAACAGGGGAAAACATTAAAATTAGTTAATATTCTTTTGTATATTAATAATAGGCAGAAGTATATCGCTAACTCGGTGAACAAAGAAAACCAAACACGATTATGTACTCTCACAATCCTTCCTTTTTATTTAGTTATACTTATATTAATTCTACTATTCCAGTATCAGTTAAATTTTATGAATTTAATTTACTTAAACTTTTTATTTAGATAAATTTTTTATAATACTATTTTTTAAAAATGGGTACTTTTAACAAATAAATACCTGTAACAAGTAAAAATTACGTGGTCAATTTTCCCATAGAACTGATAAAACAGAAAACGAAACCAATCTACAAAATTAATTTTTGAATCTCTAATATTTTGCTGATGCATTCAAACAATGTTTTTAAATTGAAATAAATGTAAAATGAAATTCCTAATGAAATTAGCAATTATTTAGATTCCATAACTCTAATCAAAAAAGAAATTACAATTTAAACTAATAATTATAAAATAAAATTATGACAAACCTTAATCTGATGAATTTCTCATTAATCTTCAGTAATTAATTTATTTTACAAATATCACATTTAATTAACTGTTCTATAAATTTTTAATTAGAAATTGTTACTCCATTCTTTCAAAGATTAAAGCTTACATGATCTAGTTATATAATTCTGGAGAAAATTTTAAGTTGCATATTGTCCCTAAAATAGTATTGATTTACAGTCATAAATGTTAATTACATCAATAATTAGACATAGATATAGACATAAATATTGATATCATTGAAAATAAAAATAATTTTTATGAACTTGGGATTGATTAAAAGACCCTTACTGGATTTTATGTAATATTTTGGTTCTGCTTTTATTAAAATATTATAAAAAAAATATCAAGTGTTTTTGATTATTGAAAAGAGCCAAATGTTTTGGTAAAATAGAATTTTACAGCCTTTGACCAAAACCAGTCTTCTGTTACCTTTTCCGTTTCCTATTTACAATTTATGCATAATTATTCTATGTGGTTAACATTTTGGAATTTTAAATTTATTTATTTTCTTAAAAATAATTAAAATATAAGAGATCCTGATATAGAGAATTAATGAATATAATCACTGGGAGCCCCAGAGAATTTACCTTATAATTTTAAAAAATGATGTATTAAATTGACTGGAAGAAAAATAAAATTGATTTTACAATCTTTAAAAATAGGAAATTGACCAAAAAATACATTATTTTTTGTAATTTTTATTTGAAAGGGCTTCGATGATATCTAACACACCTGTAACAAAATTGCTTGAAAATTTTGTTTTAATCGTAAATCATAAGGCTTTCTTTTATTTATAGACATTTTTGAATCTAAAATATAAAAATTCGATTAAATCAACTTTCATAAACCTTGTGGGTTACTCATCGCAATTTATTAAATCTAAAAGTCTATTTAAAATGTGCTTACTCCAATCAATAAAAAAACCAGATTTTTTATTTTATAAAATAGGTAATCATTGTTATTTGTTAAGTATTTATTTAATAAATAAGAACAATATTATTTAAACAGCTATTTAAATAAAGTTCATAAAAATATCGTACCGTGTTGCTAATTATACGTAGCTTTTCTACATTTTATATAAATTTGTCGGGAACTGTGCGTTCTATATCTTATGGTGAGCTTTATAGTGAGTATTGCTTATAGAGGGAGTTGACTGTAATTGTACTAAGCAAGTGACATGAAAGATGTGAATAACAAAAAACTTCAAGGTTTAACTGGATATATTATGTGAGGTAAGTAGAAAATTAATTTTTCACGAATGATCAATTGTTATGTTGTTGCATATGAAATTTCGTATTTTACATATATATAATTTACATGTATATAATTTCAGTTGACCAAATTAATGAAAAAAAAAAGGCTTTATGCCATCTTTTATTTATCAAAAAAAGCTGTATCAACATCAAAACACATCTACCAGCGCTTTGAGAGTGCACATATTCCAGATGTAAAGAAACCTTGGTAATTCTGGTCATGAGTTTTAAAAATAGGGTTTTTTGAAGATGTATTACAATTTTTAGTGATATGTCACACTTTTTGATAATTGACTTTCTTCATAACAACCAAACATTATCTATAAACTGAAAGAGGTAGCAGGTTGAAATTCAAATATATATTTTGAAACTTTATATTCATGAAAGAAGTTCGTTAAAAATAATCTTTTTCTTAGGTTTTCTATCTTCACACTATTATTATAAGTTCAATCTTTTTCAGATTGTTTGTATGACAAGACTAATTATAATAAATAATACTTTTAGAGTAACTTATAGCTTTAGCAGTATATTAATTTTTGGAATCGGTTCAGTATTTTTACTTTTTAGAAAAATTTCCTTTCTTCCAGATGAAACCTTAATTTAAAATGACATTTTAAATTGATTGAAATAAAAAATTGGGTAAATTTTTTCATTGAAAAAACTTCTCGATCTGTGTATATGATTTGATTTGATTTTTCTGAATTTATATTATTATTATTA
>JBBMKC010097628.1:0-16699 GCA_037834085.1 Bipalium vagum | reverse complement strand
ACCTGATTTTGAAAGTGCAACAATTGACATTCTTTCTTCTTTCGTTAAAAATTTTACCATTATAAAATTCTGTTTTTCAAATTGTACGCGCTTACATTATATTAACATAAAATGTATTAAAATCTATGTATATTATCATTTATATCATTCAATTTAATGGGGTGAACAGACTTAATTAAAGGAGTGTATATTATATCGAATAAAAAGTCAATACAATGCAACAAATAAAAATAAAAAGCAATACAATACTACAACATTAAGGATCACTAATATAAGAAGGATGTCAAATGTTTCAATTATGAATTCAATACAATGTCAAATGTTCCAATTCATTGAAGGATCACAAATATATAGAAAGTATATCACATGTTTCAATTAAGTATGTTTCAATTCATTAATCACTTGGAGGGATTGGGACTGACGGAACAGATGGTTATGATTCTATTAGATTGGTTGAATTTGGTCGTAGTCTCCACAGGAAGTTTTTTTGATTGATCAAAAAAATGTTGTTTCTGGATAAGTTCTGCTTCTATTCGCTCAACCTGATCACAATAGATCACTGCGGTGATGGTTTGACCACTTTCCAAGAATTCATAATGAGTAATGTCGACTGTTGACCCGACACAATTTTTTGGATGTAAGGGTTTCTTTGAAGTGTGTGGTATTGGATCACTTGAAGACAACCAATGATAAGATCGCATATATTGCAGTATAATAGTAAAGCTTCTTTTAGAAGACCCTGTAACAGTATAAGAAAAGGCACAAGAAATATATTGATGAAAATATACCATTTCTGGTGGAGACAATGTTATTGATACTTATGATAAGTTTTTCGATAAGTGCAGTTTTGGTTTTGTCATTGGTTGGTAGAAGCAATTGCATCATAATATATAAATAATCGTAATAATATTTAAAAATATTATAATTACCCATATGGTTAACATAAAATAAAATATTTATTTTTCTTTATTATTTCAGGATTAGGGGCTATCACCAATTCATTATTGATCAGATGTATGAAAAGAGATGGCTGCTCTTAGTCCAGTGCGTTCGAGCTGGGTCCGTAATCCAAGCTCCCGATGCTCCATTAATTAATAGACAAAGTGAAGGTAAAGAGAGATGAATGAAATAAATATAATTATCTTTTTTACTCAGTCGAATGAGTTCTAGTTGAGCCTATCAAAGTTCAAAGTTTTCACATTTTTCAGCAGAGGGAGAGGAGAGAATTAATCTCTGATGGATATCGACAATTGTGATACAATAGTAGAAAAAGTAATTAGCGAATCATAGGAGAGATATGTCTTACACTCTCGGGGAATGATTTTAAAGTTAATCGGGAATTGTTGAGGACAAAGTTTTCTAGAACAATTAGTAACCCTGAGTTGGTAACACCCATGTTATTACCAGATCAATGAGTTTTCGCTGGAATGCTATGAGAGGTAATCAATAATTATAAGTATGCCATGGTAAATGTACAGTTATGACTGATGGAGAAATGTACAAATTTAATTTTTTTGTAATTAATATAATTTTTTTTGTAATTAATGACAAGGCAGAAATGTTTAAATAAAATAAATTTTTTAAATATTACTTTAATTTCTACTATAATCTAATAATGACTGGGCTTTAAGTTTGTTTAGATAAAATAGATTAGTAATTCAATGGGTTTTTAATTATGAAGCTTATTTTCTCTTAAAGAAGTATCACTTAAAATTAGTCACAAAAATTATGGTTGGTTTTCATTTTGATTGTATATGCTTATCACGTACCAGAATAATGAATAACAGGATGATTAAATATTTTATTATTAATGTATTTTTTTTCTTACTTTTAATTTCAGCCTATCATTTCTTTATCAAGTTCTATAAATTTAATTATTTTTTAATGTAAAAATTAAAATTCTTAATAATAAATAATTACTTTATCCTGATATAATTATGAAGTCTGTATACATTTTCAGCCAGAGTTCCTTAGATAACATTTTATTTTCTGTCACTCATGAAATTGATTTATTTTTCACAGAGACTTTTTATTTTAGTTTATTTTTATCGTCTTGAAATATTTACCATGCAGTCTTAACTTGAAAATCCTCAATTTTTTTCTGGTATCTAATTAAATTAATAATTTTTATAGGTGGTGCTATGATATTTATTTATAAGAATCACTTTGAATTAATTGAAATTAAAATTTAATTTATTTAGAAATTCACTTATTATGTTAGATATAAAGCACCAGTTATTATAGATGCTACCACATTTAATAGTGTTAGATGTCATTGTGGGATTATGATAACAGCTTGATATTTAACATAAAATTTCATATTATTTTAATCAATCTATCATTACAGGTCACATAAATTATTCATTATTGTTAAAAAATTCACAAATCAAAGTTTGATAAATTTAATTGAATTAATAGTTTATTAATATAAATTATATTTTTTATTTATTTTTATTTCTTAATCATTGTATTACAAAATAAAGTTTAATTTGATATGATTTAGTTTTGTTTGTTTTAATTTGCATAGTCAAAAACCTAATGAACATAATAAATAAAACATTTTCTATTTCATTAATTTCTTTACTAAATTAAAATTATAGGAGTATTAATGATTAGACAAAATTTAGAACGATTTGCTTAGACAATTTAGAATAGAATTTTAGGATTATAACATTAAGGAATTTGTTTAGGAAAAATTTACAAGGATGGGAAAGCAACATTATTCTTATAAAATTTTTGTTAAGAGGAATCTTGAGACCTGAATCGAAAATTAGATAATTCCACTACTCGGAATTATTAATATAAATTGTTTGGTTTTGAAGCATGATAATAATAATAATAATAATAATAATAATAATAATAATTTTTAAATAATAAATTAATAATTTTTGAATAATAATAATAATAATAATAATAATTTTTAATTAATAATAATAATAATAAGATTTTTTTAAAAAAAATATTTTTTTTATAAAATTTTTAATGACAACATCTTGTTGTGGGGATTTTTCGTTAGATTAGGCTAAAGGACTATTAGGGAAAATAGCCGTTTCAGAGCGTAGGGATTGGTGATCGTAGATCAATCTCTACGACTATAAAAGGAGACGGCTATTCCCGTTAATGACCGAGCCTCCAAAAGAAAAACAAAGAGAAAATTCAGTTCAAGAATATTTGCGCCGAAGACGATTCCAAGAAGATTTTTTGACCGAAAACGTTGTAAGGCTATTCTCGCAGAAGACGAGACCAGGATATTGGCCGAGGACGATCCAGGTAATTATTTTCCTCGACTATGCAGCCGGATTTTTACAAGGGGACCCAGCGAGCTTGGGAACCCATAGGCGACCTGAGAAGGGCCTAGATGGTGACCCCTTGTCGCTCTTGGTGAGACCGATCCATTTATTTATTTTTTTTGTTATTTGATTTTAATTATTGATTTGATTTTTCTTTAGTATTAAAGCTGTCATTGAACTTGATTTTATTTTATTCGTTGATACAATTTCAGTTTTGATTTGAATTGAGTTCGATGTTGTAATTGTTGCAAATAAAGTTTTATTTTAAGTATTTTGAATTAGTTCTTAAGAGTGCGGATACAGTATTGTGGAGGGTGTTTTAAATTCGGAATGGTTGAGAGGAATTATGGACATAACGATTTATAAAGTGAGGAGTTACGAGCAGACGAGCACACGTTACTACGTCTAAGTATAGTAGTAACAAAATTAACAGTCAGTATTGGTTATTCTTCGTATAACGTATTTCAAAAAAGTGCAAAGAACAGTCTGTCAATATTGTAAAGCCGAATTAAATACCAATGTTCGGAGGGTTCGTTGAGAAATCGAAATTCAGCCTTAACATTAGTAGACAGTTTTTTGAAGACTATTTTCAACTGACTTTCTCCTACAAAAATAATTATTGATGTACAAAAGTCTGAAAGCTGAAATATGAAAAACGTTCATCATTTTTCATTTTAAGAACAAGTTCAACAAATAATATTCTAACTTGTAGCCAATAACAACAAATAATTTTCAATTTTTGATATTTACTCTGAAAACATAACTTAACGTTTTTCAAGGAACCCGGGAGTAAAATAAAATAAGTTAAATACGGTTATTTCAGATATTTCGTTCTAACTAATTTAAAACTTTTATTGCCTTTGCTCAAACTGTGTTGATTTTCTTTATCGGATTTAAAGTAACGATGAACTGATTCCACAATTTATTAAGTCGTCTATGTAATTTATTCATTTTCCTACGAATTTAAGATTACAAACTGATTTTCACAAGACCAGATTATTACATGACTAAAGCCGTCTAGTAGAAAAAGAATAAAATCTGTCAAATGTCCTGCAGCATAACCCGAATTGTTTACACTGTCACAATTCCTTTCAAATATGCGCTTTGCTAGCTTCGATTTGATATTATCATCAATCTCGGGGTTTTCCCTGTAAATTTATTTCAACGGTAGTTTCCATTTCTAATCGGCTGGGTATGTGGTTCGATAAGAATTTGCGCAAAACCCAAAGTAATAAAAAGGCCCACCATATTAGACCAGTGGTCCAATGCATGAAAGAATAAACATCGAATTCATTAATCATAAGGAAAAATCGATAAGGCCAAACGTCAGCCCAAATCAGACACACACATTTCGGGGAGCCACCATGCGATTAGTTAACAATTTGCAATGCATTCGCTACCGTCACGTGGTTTCGATGCCATTGCAGTAGTGAGCGAAATACAATATAAAAACATCAGCATTCGTCTTGATTCTTACAAATTTCCTTTATGCTTTGTGCCTTGTGGTAATTGCAGAATTTATCCATGAATTTTGGGTTACATCCAATTTACTGTATTCTGTTATCAGTTACATTGGTAATTTACGTTAGTGGAATTGAAAAATTTCGAACGTATACGTTCGACAAAAGCAAACCATTGCCTTCACATCTCATGTTACGATGCCCATTGGCATTGTCGCTAGATGATGAAATAAATTTTTCAATAATAAAAGAAAATTCAGCCGTTCAACTTTTAAATTACGGTGATGCTAAAGACCATATCATCATTGATCTCACTCAAGAAACGTCAATTCAAACATATCAATGTTCAGTTGTTCATACATTAAATAAAAAAGAAGAAATTGCAACATTTTATTTGGACAAGGATGAGAAATATAAAGGTCGGTTTGTTTTAAATGCAAAATTATATTATTTTGATAATCTTGATTTAGTTAAACAAAAATTATTTTTTTATGATGAAAAGAATTTTTCTTTAAAAGTAAAAAAAAATTTTTTTTTGTTAAAGTAATACTCAATACAAAATTGATATTTTTTATTTAAAAATTGTAAAATTCTAATACGGATAAAACACTAAAAAATTTATTCACTTTATTTTAGACTAATCTAATCTTCATTTAACTAATCTTCATGGATTTCAGTTCAATTTCCAGAGTTAAAATGTTTTCAAAATTGAAATAGTAAAATTTTCTAAAATGTGTGTAGTTATAGGCAACATTATAGTTTAAATGTTACGCATAACTAAATAAATTTTAGATCAGTTTGCTATTCAACAGTGTAGGAAATTTTAAGTCTGAAAATTTGCTTTGGGTATATTTTTTATTCAAGTTTGCAATAAAATTGACTATGTATTCAATAGAGGGAGCAACCCCCGTTGTCATTTTATAACTTTAACATTCAAAACGAGCATGAAGGATTAATACATGAGCCTCAGCTGTGTATGCCATTTCTATATAATCGTCTATTAGTACAATTTTTTTACACTTCTCTCGTCTTGTAATTTATCAATTGTCTTTATTTCACATCCATACTGACACAGTCTTTACCTGGATCAGTAACCACTGTTGAAATCTTTTTGATTGGTTCTTGGCCAAATTCAACATGGAATAGGTGATCTTCCGGGAAAATACGCTGATTACTCAGTTGTATTTAGATAGTATAAATGATTAAGAAAATTTTGAAATAACAAGATATTTAACAAGAAATACATGAATTAGATAAGTTTTCTAGTGACTGATGATATTTTTAGATATTCAAAAATTGCATTATTCCTGGACCTCGACAGATATAGTTGACGCAAATCTAAACGATCCTCTCAAACTGAATTGTCAAATTGAAAATGCAACTGAAAGTTTTTTGTGGTTCGGACCAGATTTATTACAATTAAATAATACCAAAAGCACATTGTCAATAGATTCCATTCAGTCATCCGATTTCGGGCCATATTTTTGCGGTTTATCATCTACTATTGAAAATGGCATTTTAAAGGTAAAGAAAATTGTTGTCAAGCTTCCGACAGTTACATATGGTAAGTATTTTTCATAAAGACTGTCTGATTAAAAGTATTTAATCTCTAAAAATAGTTTATTAAATTACAATAAATCAATATATTCTATATTTTCAAATTAGTGATCGACATTCTTAAGGAGAAATTATATATATTAAATGTTATTAAATAATTCAAACTATTATAAATGGGAAAAAATATAAAAATAAATTGGTTTTAATTTCATCAAAAAACTATTATCAATATTTAATTTTATACTATTTTCTTTTGTCTATTTTCAATAAGATTTTATTAAAATAAAGTATAAAGTAGGGTGGGAGTCTGATTTATTGATCTCCACAATGAAACCTAAAAAACTTGTACCAAACATTGCTTAAAATTAATTTCTTTTCAAAATGTCAAATTAGTGATATTAAATATCAAAATATATTACTATGGTATTATAATTTTCATAAATTAATATTTTTTATTGTATTACTCAATCAAAATATTTTGCAAAATTATTTAAGTAATATATATTGTTTAGCTTCACTTACAAGAGAAAATGTTCAAGGCACTAATTTACCGTTTCACACTCTTGGAGACAGTTTAATTTACAACAGCAATACTGGGTCTTTATTGACAAGAAGAGTAATCTGGGAATACCCTTTGGGATCAGTATTATTGAATCAAGGAAGATATTTTTATAAGGAGATATTTACGCCAGACTTGATTACTGACGAATTTTTCAGCCAGATAACGGACCGAAGTGATCCAAAATTTCAGTACTCAAATAAAGTATTGTTTAATTCTCGAGAAATGGCGAAAAGTTAGCTTTTGAATTTTGATTTGTACAAATTTTGTGCTTTCATAATTTTATGGAATTCTTTTGTTTACAACTTTTATTTGAATTAAGGTATAAATAGATTGATCTTCATATTACATTAAAATAAAGATCCGTTGAAAAGATTCCAAGAGTAAACTACAAGTCAAAGAATTATAACTAATATATTTCATATTTTCAGTTACCCCTTTACAAAACACATGTTAATATATATCCTCATAAATATCCAAAGCAGAAACATTAAATAAAATTGGTTTTCAAAATGAATGAAAATGTGATCAAATATTATAATAATTAATTCCCAAATCTTAGATCAAATTCTGAATTTTTTGTAAATCAAAACAGTAAAACTGATTAAAAGGAAAAAATTAAAAATGTTTTTATTTAATAATTACGTTATATTCGAAATTTTCTTTAACATCATTATAGAACGATGTTTATATTAAAATATTTCGTATACATTATTTATTTCATGTTGAAAATGATACAGTGAATGTTACGTATTAATAAATATATCTGAAACACATGAGGCTGGTAAGAAAATAATCGAGTTTTAAACCGATAAATGTATTAGGTTGTAACAATTTTTCGTGAATTTAGTGTATTACAGTTTTTTTTAATACAAAATACATTTATTGGAAATCTATTTTAATTATTAACAAAGTTAAAGTATTTTGAAATATTGTTTAATTATTTTAAAAATCCACAGGTTTGAAATAAAATGCCAAATTGATCAAAAGCTCCATTTTCGACACCTATTATTATTATTTTATTTTAATCGCGATAACAAAGTAGCAGAAGTTGTCAAGGAAATTTGCAGTGTGTACGGAAATACTGTTCTGGTCTGAACAACTGCTAAATATTGTTATAACAAATTTGAAAATGGCATATTTGACCTTAAATACACGCCAGATATCGGTCGTCCATCCAATCGTCCAATTGATATTAATCAATTGATCAAACTGTAGGAAGAGAAGGGTTGTCAAACATGCAGGGAATTTTCACAAAAAATGGACAGCAATCCATTGAGAGTCTTCCGCCATCTAAAATCAATTGGTTATTGTAAAAAAGTTGGTTCCTGTGTATCATATCGACTCAGAGAAAGTCGTTTAACAATTTCTGCTCAAAATCTTGCCAAACACCGAGAACACGCGGCCACAAAGAGTGTTTTCTTCATCGAATCATAACAGGAGATGAAAAATGGTGTCTGTAAAAAAACGGGAAGGTGTGGGTGGCTCCTGATTGCACAGGAGCCACAAAATTAAAACAGAATTGCATAAAAAAATTATGATCTGTGTTTGGTGGAATTGGGATGAGAAGTGGTCTCAAAATGCAAGACAGTCAAAAAGCTATTGTACATAAACCAATTGCGTCGAGTAAAAATATTATTAATACCAGTATAAACGAGCCAAAGTGATTCTTCTCCATAATAACGTCAGGCCACATACAGCAAATATTACCAAAACCACCCTCCAAGAGCTTGACGAAGTTATGTCGAAGGGACGGATCAGAATGGAAACAACAAGGAAAAAGAAGGTGCACAAAAACGGAGCAGAAAGAGAAGCATTAATCGCCAACCAAATAATTACGACAACGAGTTAGGAAAAAAGAAAAAAACATCGAAAAGTCATCAGAAGGAAAACGTAAACTGCAAATGCCTAAACAAAGCTATGCTGAGAGAATTGCAGCCCATCAAGCTGCAACCGAAAGAAGTAAAAAGATGAACATCATCCAATGAAACGTTGTAGTAACCATAGTGAATAGTAGAGAAAAGAGTAATTACGCTTTTATCAAAATAGAAAACAACTCCACAATATCTTGTCATAAAACAGGTATTAACTGCAGGATCCCTAACAGAAATATTGGATTGAAAACTGTCCTTAAAGTCAGATTTGACGTTGACAAAGGAAGAAACGGAAAGTACAAGGCTGTAAATATCACGATAGATAACGGGCAAAACTTCGAAGACCATCTTGCCTACAAGAACGCAAAGAAAAACTTCATACCCTTTTCTCCAACGAAATTCACAACATACTCACAAAACAATAATCAGGTAAACGGAGTCAACAATAGTATCATAGGTGAAGAAGACCATCTGCTCGAATCACTGGATGCCTCGAAGCAACAAGTTCTGGTTCCTTCAACCAGCCAAATGAGCCAGGATCTATTCACTGCTCCTACCTTAACACCAAGGAAAACCATAAAACGGGTCAAACCATTGCAGATATCAGTTGAAAGTAATGAAACATTAAATAAAAGATGAAAATCAGTAGGACGGGCTGAGAGTAAAAGGAGAAATTGAAGAAATTCAAAAAATTGGTAAGAGAAATCACCCCTCATCCCAATTACTGGAAACCAAACATGACGTTCTGGGAAAATGTTCCGCAAAAACTTAAATGAAAATAGAGCCTCTTCTGTAGACACGTTGCGGAATATTAAGCCTAACATCCAGATAATCAATCATATAACCTTGAACTATGAGCAGCAGAAAACAGCAGTCAGAGAATTACATGGTTGTTAACCAAAAATCTAGCGATGCCAATAAAAAGCAAAATATGGATCATAAATCAATTCATAATGAATTGATGTCCGTGTAAAGCATATAAGCCTAACCTTAGGCTTACACGGAACTATAAACCATCAAATCTCAAAGTAATGTTCAACAAAAACATGAAACGAGCGATGGAGATTATACGAAACATCGATGAGCCAGAAATTAAGACTTGTCTTGATAACATAAAGGCAGACTTCAAGAAAAAATCGACAATCCCAGAACCGCCTAACTGGTCGTCCTTGATTGCTCCAATAATCAAACAAGCTGGAAAAAAATTCGACTTTAGTCTACGAACATCTCTTGAAGTCAATAATTCTTGAACGAAAGATGCCAGACCTGTGGAAAGAATATCGTCATACCTATGAATCAGTGACGAATCTGATGCGCAAAATACGCAAAAATTGGCTATATCCCTGGCAGGCAGTAAAAGCCTATAAAACTTTCCTTCATCTGAAACTGATCTTTGCCTTCCGCAACTATAAGACAGCCATATCATATTTAAATTACTCTGAAACTACGACCAAGAGTGAAAGTACACATTATGGACTAGATTTCATTTTTAGTAAACATATACGAGAATTACTTTCGCATTCATCGTCGTCTCCAATCGGATATTTATACTGTCCAGTAGAATATTGTGGATTGGGTTGTATATCAACATTTGATGAATATATAACCCAGTCGATCATACAAGCTCATCGGATGCTGAAAACCTCAGATAAGCAAATGTTGAATCTAGCCTTGAATTTCTTAAAATCTCAGTCAAACGCGACGACGACAGAAATGGGCTGGTTAAACAAAGCACGCAATGAGGCCCTACAAAGATCCTGGTGGTCCAAAATTAGCATGGCTATACATTATTTTGATAAGTACCACAATATCAATATAGCCTTTCAACTGAACAACTGCAGCGGAATCATTACAATCATCAAAGCTAGAAATAAAATCACAATCTTTGACAAATTCGCAACTCACCTGCTATGTCCGTTCTTTCATGAGGAAATCGGGGAAAGATGTTTGAGAATTTGGCTAACTTGTGCAGCGCAGGAATACTGGCAAAAACAATTGTCCTAAATGATCGCCTAAACAAAAAACTGAAGAACGAGCATCTGTGTAGTACAGATGAATGGTACTTTATTCAGAAGTATCGGACTAATGATTTACCAACAAATAAAAAATTGAAAAAGCCGGCAACTGTAGAAATTGCTATGGGAAAGAAGAAACTGCCTCAGACGCCTTATGCAGCTGCATCTACATAATGCCTATGGCACAAAAAAGCCACAATGATGTACGCGATATCTTAGTTGATTTGTTATCCACACTTAAAAAGAATGAGAAATGCGCGTTGAAAAGAAAGGAATTTTTTCAGGAAAACCTTAATTCCTGATATAAAGTTAGTGAGTAGGAGGCTTAAAAGATACCTAATTATAGACGTCAAAGTCCCCTTTGAATCAGAGATTTCTATCAAGGGCAATGACGAAGCAAACAAGCAAAAATATCAGATTTTGTTGGACTCAATCAAAAAATCTGAACTATGATATCAGAACATTTATAATCAGAGCTGGGGGTTCGTGGATCCCATCAAACTACCGAATTCTCGGGGAACTAGGATTTAAAATAGCAGAAATAAATTCAATTATGGAAAAATGTGCAGCCAGGACGATCATTAATACTCACAATATCTGGAAAAATTCATAGCCAGAGCAGAGACAGACATTTAAAAACTTCCACGTGTCAATGACAACCATATCTTTGATTTGAAATAAATCGCTGTTTTTGTTTTTTTTGGAGGTTTTTCCACACCCTGCATATTTTTCGGATCTTGTGCCAATTGATTTAAATCTTTTGCGCTCGTTAAACCAAATGAAAGGTATTACTTTTCAGAAAGAGGATCTTTCAGAGCAAATCTAGCAATTTATGGAATAAAGGTTTCGACAAATTGGTGGAAAGATGAGAGAAGGTTCTAAGCAATGACAAAACTTTAAGAAACTTTAGTGAATCATACCGACCGTGGACTACCAAACAAGTTTTGTACGATGCTCAGTTTTACAAATAATATAAATTAGAAAATATTAATATCATATTTAAATTCGTAGAGATATAGTGTTCTAATTTGCTGGTTTGTTAACATTTTAAAACTGAAAAAATATGCTTTAATTTAAAGCAGTAAAACAAATTAATATAGGATATGAATCCTTATCGTTTAAACATCAATGTGGAATATCATATGATGCCATTCATAAGTATTTTATATACAATAAAATCATCGAAATTTGCCTTTTATAAAACGCTAATTTATTTCCGAACAACCTAATAATATTAAAATAAACCCTATGGAAATGTAAAACAATATCATCCATCAGCATATCATGGATTTCTAAAATGATTTCTGGGTCTTTTTGCAATTTTTGGCGTCCACTGTATGGATCATTTTCAGTCATTGTATGAGCACGTTGAAGCTTATCTGTGAACTTTTGAAAATGAAAGGGCACCTTTTAATAATTTGGTCATTTTTATATAGATTTCTATTTTGGATAATCATTTTAGGACAAAGAAGTATTAAAATGTCGTATTGTAATATCGTCAAGCCAAATTAGAATACATAATTAAATAAATGACTGTAAACATGGAAATGATAGTATAAATATGTTAGTATTAAAGATGAAATATTAAAATGGCTTATATATTTTTGCTTTATTGTTAAAATTAAACTTGTATCTTTCAAAAATTTTCAAACATCCCTCATACAATATATAATTTTGTTGAATTTTGATAAATTTAATTTTACCTTTTTAAAAAATAATTTTAGAAACCTTTTCCGTGAATATCTTTCCAAAAAATATATCAGTTTTTGAAGAATCGACTGTGATCCTAATCTGTAATAATAGTTTTGATTATGCTTCTACTTGGAGTTTCAAAAATACATCTCAAGAGATTGAGACAATACCATCTGATGTAGTGATACAACAAAACCAGCTTAATTCAACTTTGACTATTAAATCGGCTCGATTGTATCACACAGGAACATATTTCTGTGATGCAAAACGAAACATCGCTCAAGCATCAGTTCAAGTTAAACCAAAACCAAGTAGATAGTTTAAAATATCTTTTTAAAAGATAATACTGATTAAGGTCTTTTGATATCTCCTCCTCAACTTATAATTAGACCCTTAAGTTCGAATTCATTTCTCTGTCAACTGATTGGTTCAACAGGAACAGTTATTTGGAGAAGAAAAGATAAAGAGAGTTTTCGAGTTGATATTGAGACTCGAATTGGTGGAGACACTCAAGCCATATTATCTATTAAATTGGCTCCCAAAGAATTGAATGGATCCATTTATGAATGTGTTCACAATGTTAGTAAATAAAATATTTTCACATTTTTTTATAAAAATTACGAGCTTCAAAATATATTTAAAAATGTTATTTTCTAGGATATTGTTCAAGAATCACTGTTAATAATCAGAGACGCTTGCCCAGACAGCTTTAAATCTTGTAAAAATGGAAACTGTATCCGAGAAAACTTGTTTTGTAATGGAGCTAATGATTGCAGCGACAATTCAGATGAAGATATAAGTTACTGTGGTTAGTGGAATACTTAACCTTACTTAATACATGTAACCTTACAAATTCAGCACAATGCGAACCAAATCAATTTGCTTGTCAAACATGGAATCAGAATCCTCCAGAAAAAAAATGTGTTGCTAATTATTGGATGTGCGATGGTGACAATGATTGCGGAAACGGATTTGACGAAGGAAACTGTCAAGGTAATAGAGACCTATAAAAATACTTATATATTTTACTATTTATTTGTAGAGATTGATAAAAATACTTGCTTAAGCACTCAATTCACTTGTAATGACAATGAAACTGTTATTCCAAGATCCGGATGGTGTGATGGTTCTATAGGCTGCCCAAACGCTGAAGATGAAAAATTTTGCCGTAAATTAAGTTACATTTTAATATCGCAACTGATAATTTTACAGGAGATCCGGAGGTGGTCATACCAAGTCAAGAAACTACTTATGTTGTAATGGCAAATAGTTCATTTTCACTTGTATGTGAAGTAGTCGGCATTCCAACCACAGCAATAAATTGGAGATTCAATTGGGGACGATTGCCACATACACTAAATTTCACAATTACACAATCTGGAAAAGACTGCAGTCGTATTAGAAATACTCTCACAATTCATAATATGAAGCCAGATTTTGCTGGGGTTTATACTTGCGAAGCTGTTTCCACAAAGCGAACCATGGGAAAAGATTATACACTATTTGTTACTGGTAATTTATTAAAATAAAATAATGAAAAATTAAATGATCTATAAAATATACCTAATAATTGATTGAGAGACCTGTATATCTGAATCAAAGGTTGTTAGCAATTTTCTAATAAATTAAAGTTGTTTTTGTTTCATTATTAAAGCTTTTGAAAAGGTACATCTTTCTTCAATTGCTAAGGAATTTTGTATCATTTTTATTTTGATATCTTATGATAAAGAATGAGAGACGTAAAATTGATTAATCAAATTCAATCACTTTGTTAATGGAGCTTTGAATCGCAAAATTTGTGATGTAGAATGCAGGTTTTGCCTGATAGTAGTTTTAGAGCTTCAAGATCAACAACATACTGGCCTAACATCTCTAACAGGATTTATAAATTAAAATAACAAACTTTGATATTTGAAGGGATCAGAATAATAACTTCATTCTATCTATTATTTGTTATACAAGATATTCATGTATAGGGTGTCAATTAAGTAGCTTTACAACTTTTGAATGTAATAAATCTTTGAATATTTAGTTTTGTTTAGCTGAACTATTGTCACGTATAGGTTGACATTTGATATTTAAAATTGAAATATAATTTCTTTTCTTTTAGGTTATGCATCATTGTCAGGCAGTGACAGAGTGTTGAAGAGCAAGTCAAAATCGTTAATATGAAATATAAATTTAACTCACCCATAAAAATTCAAAGAATATGGGAACTGGAAATGAATACTGATCTACCTAGTAGACCAACAATCAAACCAATATTAACAAATTCCTTAAAACTGGGAGTGTCTTGGATGCATCAAAATGTGGACGTCAACCAAGTAAGAGTGGGAAAATTTTGAATGAAAAGATTAATCAAATGTTGCAAGAAAATTCCAACACAACACTTAGACGGCTGTTGAATGAATGTAATGATTCACATGAAACAGTCCGCAAAGCCGTGAAAACATTACATTTTAAACCTTACGTCTCTAGATTGGTTCAGTTGTTGACAAAAGATGACGAGTGGAGTTTTGTGAGGAATTCATCACTTGAATTCTAAGAGATACAAATCTTTGTAGTCTTATCCTATAAAGCGATGATGCTAGATTTGATATCGACGACCGTGTGAAGCGAAACAACAGTGTTTATTGGTGCTTAGACAATCTTCAGGAGAGGTAAGTCATGCCGCTCGATGTTATGATCTCGACCTGTGCTTATGTGGGTGGGGTTTTTTGAAACCTATTTTTTCCCGAAAATGTGACAAGCACAAATTACTTGGATATGCTGAAAACTTAATTTTAACATATTTTAAATCAATTACCACTAGTTTCTTCAATGCTGTTTATGCAAATTGCACTATTGTGCATTTGTCTTTAGCGGTTCGAGAATGTCTGAAACTTTTCCTGGAAAGTGGATTGGAAAAAGAGGAGTTATTGATTGGACACCAAGATCACAGGACATTACCTCCATGAACTTTTCTTTCATTGCAAAATTTGAAACAAAGAAACATTGATACATTTACCAATATGGCAGTTGAATTTTGTGAAAAAGATTGTTTGTTTGGTTCTGTTAGATTACGTTTATCTATTTGTACTTACAAAAGATTTTTGGTAAAATTGATCAATATACTTTTGTAAAATGATCCACAATTTTTAGATACTTTTCTTTGAATATCAAATATTAATTAATTGTGTATTACTAAATTTCTTTCACAGTTGGAACCTTGTGCAAAAGACCGTATTTTAACAATGCTGCTATGGTTATATCTAACTGTTTGAAATGCTTCTGTTCAAATGTTACTGATGATTGCACCAGCGCACTTGGATATCATCAAAGCCCGGTATATATTTGTGAATGATTATTTTATAAAGTTTTGATTTTTTTATGTAACAATGCAATTATATCACTATTAATAACTTTCTATAGATCATTAACAAAAATCGTTTTTCAGTTCTTCTCACTAATGATTGAATCTTTATCAAACAAAAACCTTTTTATAATTTAAGACAATAAAACTTTATGTAAAATATCCAAAACAAATGAAGTCTGGTAATATAGATAACATCTATTTCCGTTACAACTTTCAAAGTAAATATTTCAAACTAAAATAAAGGTACAAACGTCAACCAATATTTAAAATATTAAACTAAATTTATTAAAATAATCAATTTAATGAGTTCAGTTTATGAAAAAAATCAGATAAATTAACAAAGTCAACTTGATCTGAACTGAAGTCTTATCGGTTTCAGCTAAATCTTCCAAAATAATATCTTAGGTCATAGAGTAGTCCTTAAACAGACTGGGAACCGGAACGTTTATTCTTGGAGAAATATCATAAACTTGCGAATCAAAAACCGAATAAAAAACTTGGAATAATAAAGCAAAAAAAAAAAGTTCACCAAAAAAAATTGAAATTGAAAAACCAGTCGGGAGAGACCCAACTAAGCTCTTGAAAATCAAAAATCTTTTGAACTGAAATATAAACTAATAAACTTTTAATATTTTTAAAATTATTTTGATTATTTCTTTAAAATAAAAAATAATTTATATTTATATAAGATTTTTCTTAACTCTTGATGAAAAATTTTTAAAACCCATTGACCACAAAGTTTTTTGTAACCCAGTGCCTTTTTTTTTCCATAACCCATTGATGAAAAGGTTTTTTTGACCGACTGCTGTTGATCAAGTATTTTATAAAGCTTGTCCACGATGAAATTGTCGCAGTAAAAAGCCGTGTATTTTTTAAAATGTGTTATGATATGTCAAT